>BSBK01003676.1:157500-260000 GCA_027943335.1 Chamaecyparis obtusa | reverse complement strand
ACCCAAAAACCCTAAATCTAAGCCCAATTATCCTAATTATTGGATAAGTATCCATTGACCACCTTACCCGAATTTGTCAGTTGACAAAGTTCATGGATTCCATCTCTATTTTGGTATGTTTATTTGATGGTCATGTTTTATTGCTGTTTGTATGTGTCTTTTTCTATAGTTATAAATTTAATATTATATTGGAAAATAATATTAGGTTTATTTCCTATGTTATTTTATGATCGTTAATTAATTAAAAATCAAATATTAGGATATTTGATATTAATTAATTAATTTTGTGAAATTTATTTGAAATTGTCCTTTAGTTATTAAATTAATATTTATAGCATGATTTAATGATGTTAGGAATTTTAAATTATTTAATAATAGCTCTTATTATTAACATGTGCTTTATTTACTATGAAAGTGATTGGTTTGGGAAAAGTGACAACTTGTCTTTAGGAGACTAAGTTGTGTTGTGCAAAATTAAATTAATTTTATTTTATTAATTGGTATTTTCTCTCAACAAAAGAGAGAGAGTTGGATTAGAAGTCTATGTGTGAGTCATCTAGGGTTTGCTTGATTGTTGGAGTTGAACCCCTAATAAGGGGATTTGGCATTCGTTTTGGTTAATCAGTTTTTGGAGAGTGATTTTGCAGAGAGCTTTTGGGAGTTTTATGTTTTCTTTGTGTTCTTGTGTTTTTGGAGATTGTGCATGAATTCTGAGTGAAGATTGCTTGCTTTGGATTTGGAAATTTCTTACACTATGACTCAGAGCCTGTAGGTTGAGCTTTTCTTTTGTTAGCTTTGGATTGTATTCATCTCATAGACATTCTATTTCAGTATCTAGCATTGGATTGAGGTAGGGTTTGATTTGATCTTACTGCAATTTTATTTACAAATTATCTTTGTTGAGATGTGTATGATTTATTTTATGGATGTAATTCTATTTTTCTATTATGCTTTATTGTGGGTATTAGAAAAACCATAGATTTATGTCTTTGATATTATTTTGTGATTTGGCATAGTAATGTTATGCTACTAAAATTTCAAGAGAAATTTCACCCTAGGGCTCTTAGAAAACAAAAATTAAAATCTCTATAGTTAGCCCTATAGTAAGAATGAATAAAATTATTGGGTTGTCTTCAAAAATTTATTTTGGATGGAAAATGGTCATTCTAGGTAAAAACCCTCCTCTCTGTAAAAAAAAATGACAGTCAATTAAATTACCACAGTAAGAATTATTTGCATGACAAAATATATATTGGTAAATGTATTTGTGTTGCAAAATGTAGAAGAGAATACAAATTAGGAATAAGACAAACTTTATGTGTGTGAAAGGGGAAATTTCCATTTCTGGTAGTTTTCCTGTAGCTCTGTCATTTTCCTTTTTATGGAAATTTTTAAGTAAAAATAAATGTGTTTAAAAAAATATATTATAAAAAGCTAAATTTCGCATGTTAATAGAATTTTGATGATGCACTTTATTGTTTTTCGTTTAAAAAATTTATTTTAAAAAAAAAAAATTAAAAAATTGGAAAGGGAGGGCATGGGTTCCAACCCCGTACCCCCCTGTCTATCCTCGGCAGTTGTGCATCTGAAAAGCTTTGTTTAGAAATAAATTAATTAAAATATATATATATATATATATATATATATATATATATATATATATATATATATATATATATATATATATATATATATATATATATATATATATATATATATATATATATATATTAAGTTGTGTGGCGCGTGGTTCCCAATCCCCAATCCCCAGGGTAGTACAGGACTGCCGGTAGTACACAGTACCGTCAACAGTGCTGGCACTACCGACGCCACTCTGTGTCATGCACGGCAGGGCCGTGGGTGTGGGTTCCCATAGCGGGCCCCCCCACATGTAATTTTGTGCTCCCTTATGTTTATAAAATATTTTTATTAAATTTTGGGTTTTATAAAATATGTTTTATAAAATTTTGTTCTATAAAATATGTTTTATTAAATATGTTTTATTAAATTTTGTTTTATTAAATTGTGTTATATTAAAATTTATGTTATATTAAAATTTTGTTATTATTAAAATTGTTAATTAGTTTAAATAAGTTTTCATTAAGGAGTCCTATTTGTATGGTAAATTTGTATTAGCAAATTTTGTTTGTAATTTATTATTAATGGGTAATAGTAGATTATTTTCATAATTTTATTAAAACATTAGGAGAACATGTGAATAAATTATTGCTTTATTGGAAATATTCAATGTTGTTAGACCTTGTGTTTTTATGGTCAAACTTGACTTTTATTTAATGTTGTAAACGCATGATTTATCTTCTTATCTGAAGAGGCATTATTTTATACTGGAATTGGCTATTTTATTCAATATATTTTATCTTTCCTAGATGTTGGGTTTATTAGTTTTATGGGAACTAGATGACCTAGGAGAGATAGATGCTTGGGAATTATCTGTTATTCATGTTGTTTATCAAGTTTGGTGTGAGTGTGATCTATTTATGTTCCAGATGACCTTATAGGCTCTTGTTGTATTATGTGAATTTAGTGATCATGTGTATGTAGTCAATCCTGGTGTCTGTGATGATTTTGGATGTGTGACTATCTATTTTATCTGAGTTTAGATCTAGGAGAGATCTATGAGCCTAGGGTAGTTTACCTAGATATGTGTTAGGAGGTGGGTTGCAATAAGCGTCGGGGCCCACAAGAGGCTACCAGGATCACTTATTGTAAGTTATTATAAACAAGTGATAACCTAATATAACATTGAGAGATATTAAAATGAACCTAATAAGATAGTTTCCTCTCCCATACTTGAGGCCTAGTACAGACTGAGATGAGGATGAGATGATGCTAGCCGCCTTTTGAGGTGTGTGTTCTGGCATAGTTAGTGGCTTCGTCAGTACGAGAAGTCATTGATTCCATGTATGGTCACTTGAGTGCCGATATCTAGAGAGATTACCAGGACAAGACTCAAGGGTCAAACGTACATGATGACACCTTTCTACACATAGTCTAGTCATCCTACGTGTGTCAGTTTCCTCTAGAATAGTGAGTCATACCTTTCACTACTTTGGTTGACCTTGAGTTATTAAGCTATCAGGATTCTTTTCCTAGTGGTATTTCCTGATTTGACTTGATTATCTATTTGGGGTCCGATGTTATTTCCTCAGCATGGTGGGGTAGACCTTTGTGGTTCTACATGGATGGGTGGTAGTGATTCTTTACCATTCGAGATTCGATGTCCTGGTGTCAGTGCTTGATGGTGTCTTGCAGATGGATTCTTTATGTTACTTCATCTTTGATGTTCTTTATTTATGTATTCTTTATTGTAAATCTTGTATTAGAGTATCGCATGTGATACCTAATCTGGATATTGTAATTTAGTTGTTAGAGTGATTACTGCATACCCTGTGATATGTGCAGTGGATGTATGTTTATTAGGATTTATGATTATTCATGAGATGTAATCATTTTGATGTAATTATTATATTTAATTTATGGAATCATTTGTTGATGTATTTAATGAGTTATGTCAGAAAGTAATACTATGTCATGGGACCCATTAGTTTTGTAACCTATGTATGCGATGTGTGTTATGTGAGATAATGGTTAATGCATTCATGTGATTGTATATCTTAATTGTAAACTTTAGAAAAAAAATTTGTTCAACTAAACTTAGTATCATGTTCTAGGTTAGTTTCTTTTGGGTTCCCTGGCGGGGCATTACATTTGGTATTAGAGCGGAGTTTCTACACTGGGAACTCTGGGTATGTACACTCATTTGGTTTTCTATGTGTAGTTTAAACTTGAAACAAAACTTAGACATATAACATATCTATTTTTAGACTATTGCTTTTTTATCATCTTGTCTTGGTTTATGTTTTGATCTATGTTGTGAGATTTGTTGGTTTCTTTATGTTGCAGGAATCATGCCTGAAACTAGAGCAGCCAGAGGTAGAGGTAGAGGTAGGTCTAGCAGACATGGTAGGGGAAGGCAACCTAGCCCCTCCACTAGTGTTGAGCAAGTCAGTAACCACCAGCAGTCAAGAGATGAATAGGGAGATGAGCATCAAGGAGAGTCCGATGGGCTCGATACTAGATAGCTCCTTCAGGCAATCCTTGCTCATCTCGGTCCTGATCAGGATAGAGTAGATTAGGAAGGTTCACATCATTCCCATAGGAATGAAGGAGAGAGAGAGAGAGAGAGAAACATCCAGGAGTCCTCTAAAGAGGAAATTTACTATGGATCCTTCAGTGGTAGCAGCAAACCATATGCAGGATCTTATGAAGGGATGACCTATTCCCTTTGATGGGAAGGGTACAGGTCTTGAGGCTGAGACATGGTTGATAGCCTTGGAGTGAAGTTTTTCCATGCACCCATTTAGAAGCAACACCAAAGCTAGATATGCTATGACATAGCTCACAAATTTTGCAGCAGTATGGTGGAAAATTGAGGAAGAGAAGCTGGGTCTTTGGATGGACACAGTTTCATGGGAATTGTTCTTAGAACATTTCTGAGAACGTTTCTTATCTGATCAGTGGAGGAAATAGAGGGCTGATGTGTTTCGTAATTTGAGACAGCTGACTATGATAGTGAGTGAATATGAGTTCAAATTCTTTGAGCTCAAATAGTATGCTGGATTTGGACAGGACACAGCCTTATTGGTTCAGCACTTTGTCAGGGGTCTGAATGCTCGCATTATTGGAGAGGTCTTACTCTTTGAGCCTAAGACCCTCAGGGAAGCGGTTGTTAAGGCTACACTTAAGGAGGATAACTTAGCTTTGGGCCATGGTCAGAAATCAGATGCTTCAGCTGGTGGACCTTTAGGATCAGGATTCAGAGGGAATCAATCTCATGGTGGTGGGAACTTCAAGAATTCTTTGAACTTCTATAGAGGTAACCAAAATCAGCAGCAGGTTAAGTCACCTCCAACTCCTTCTACTCAGAGCGGTGGCTCTCATTCCAAGAACTTCCATAATGGAAAGTTCTTTAAGCACAATCAAACCACTGAGCTAGCTCAGAGTGCTCAACAGAGCATTAGCAGAGGTAGCTTCTAGCAGTCTAGTGTGCCTTTCGGTGGGAAAGGCAATTTCAAGAGCACAGGTTGTTTCACTTGCGGGCAGTTTGGACACATTGTTGTGAATTGTCCACAACACCCACCTTAGTTTTCCTCATAGAGATCAGTGGCTTCTAAGCCCACAGTGGGTGATGCAGGATGAGGTCATAGAGTTTTTGCAGCATTGGATCAGTGACAGGTAGATCATGAGGGCATGGTAGTAGAGACCACAGGTACTATTCAAGGTGTACCCATTTCTATTTTATATGACTTTAGTGCTACTGATTCTTTCATATCTCCACATTTAGTTGAGCATTATGGGTTAGTGGCTGCAAAGCAAGATAGTAGTTGTCAAGTGGAATTAGCCTCAGGAGCTAGGGTTGTAGTAGGATCTTTGGTTCCTAAATGTGAGCTGAATTTTGGCAGATTCACTACCTCAGTAGATCTACGTGTGATTCCTTTGGGATCATATGGGGTCCTTTTAGGTATGGATTGGCTAGGAGCTCATGGAGCTAACATTGATTGTAGGAAGAAGACCATCATTTGAAAGGATGATGAGGGCAAGGAGTGTCAGATAATGGGCATTCCATGATCTATTTCTCTCTGAATGATTTCAGCTATGCAACTTAAACATTGTATGCGAAAGGGTTGCCAAATTTTTGTGGTGACTCTGAATGAGATTTATGAAGAGGAGAGTGAGGACAAGACCCTAGATCATCCTGTATTGCAGGAATTTCTTGATGTCTTTCTGAAAGAGATTCCAGGCATGCCACCTAAGTGTGACATTGATTTCCAGATCGAGGTTGTTCCAGGAGCTGAGCCTATCTCTAGAGCTCCATACCAAATGACTACTCATGAGTTGAGTGAGCTTAAGCTTTAGATGGAAGAGTTGTTGGCAAAGGGGAGAATTAGACCTAGTGTTTCTCCTTGGGGAGCACTAGTCCTCTTTGTTAAGAAGAAGGATGGATCTTTATGCTTGTGTATTGACTTCAGACAGTTGAACAAGGTAACGATCAAAAATAGATATCCCTTGCCATGCATAGATGATCTTTTTTATCAAATTAAGGGAGATAAGGTGTTTTCTAAAATTGATCTTAAGTTAGGGTATCATCAGCTACGAATTCATGATGCAGATATTCATAAGACTGCATTCCGTACACAGTATGGGCATTATGAGTTCATAGTAGTACCCTTTGGCTTGATGAATGCTCCATCGATGTTCATGTGCTTAATGAATGGAGTGTTTCATGAGTACTTGGATCAGTTTGTTTTGGTCTTCTTGGATGACATATTGATTTATTTCAGATCCATAGAGGAGCATGAGGAACATCTTAGGTAGGTACTACAGTGTTTGAGGGAAAATCAACTCTATGCTAACGCAAAGAAGTGTGATTTATTTCAAATAGAGATTCAGTATCTTGGTCATATGATTTTAGGAGAAGGTATCTCAGTATATCCTTCAAAGATTCAGGCAATTATGGAGTGGCCAGTACCCACTAATGTGTCTGAAGTCCATAGTTTCATGGGTTTGGCTGGATATTACCACAGGTTTGTCAAGGACTTCTCCAGGGTTGCACATCCTATCACCTCATTGTAGAGGAAAGGGAAGAAGTTCATTTGGACAGAGAAGTGTGAGGAATCTTTTTAGAATCTTAAGGGGTGTTTGAATACTACCCCTATTCTAGCAGTACTTGATCCAGCTAGATATTTTGTTATTTGCACTGATGCATCATTAGAGGGTATTGGAGCAGTCCTCATGTGGGAAGGATGAGTGATTGCATATGAGTCTTGCAAAATCAAGGATCATGAATTGAATTATCCTACACATGATCTTGAGTTAGCAGTGGTAGTCCATGCTTTGGTCAGATGGAGACACTTCCTATTAGGGCACCATTTTGAGCTTGACAATGACCACCATAGTCTCCAGTACATATTTACCCAACTTAATCTGAATGCTAGATAGAGAAGGTGGATGGAATTCCTATGCGAGTATGATTTTGAGATCAAATACATCTAGGGTAAAGAAAATGTGGTTGCAGATGCTTTGAGTTGCAAGAGGAAGATTGTTTCAGCTATGACTCTTAGCGTGGATTTGAGGAGCAGGATTCTTTAGTCACTTCCTAGAGATACTTTGTATCAGGAGGTGAGTTCTTTGATTGAGTCAGGTAGACCATTGGAGGGTAGGTTCTCAGGATTTGTCTTGGAGTCTGATGGACTTATGCGACACAAGGGCTAGATATATGTTCCACCATTGGATGATTTGTGTTCATTGGTTTTATCAGAGGCTCATCGTGCACCTTATTTGGCACATCCTGGTGTCAAGAAGATGCATGCGGACTTATGACAACTTTATTATTGGCCTAGCATGAAATGTGACATTGTAGATTTTGTGGCTAGATGTCTAGAGTGTTAGAGGGTCAAGGCAGATCACCAGCATCCAGCAGGGCTCTTACAACCTAATCTCATTCCATCTTGGAAGTGGGATATTATTTCTATGGACTTCATTGTTGGATTGCCTATGACTTCTCCCAAACATGATGCTATCATGGTGACCATTGATTAGTTGACTAAGGTGGCACACTTTTCTCCCATGAGATCATCTTATACAATGACTTCTATGGCCAGGGTCTTCATTTAGGATATAGTGAGACTTCACGGAGTTCCACGTAAGATTATCTCTAATCAAGATCCTATTTTTACATCAACATTTTGGACTTCACTACAGCACGATCTTGGTGCTCAGTTGAATTTCAGTTCAGCATATCATCTTGAGACTGATGGTCACATAGAATGGGTTAATCAGGTGCTGGAAGATATGTTGAGGATGTATGTCATGGACAGACAGACCAACTGGGAGGATTATCTGTATCTATTGGAGTTTGCTTATAATAATGGATATCATAGTTCCATTGGCATGTCACCCTTCCATGCATTGTATGGATGTCCTTGTCACACACCATTGAGCTGGGATAGATTGGAGGATCATATTCTTATTGGTCCATATATGCTTCATGATACAAAGTAGTAGGTAATTTGTATCCGAGAGCATGTGGCTACTGCACAGGATAGACAGAAGAAATATACAGATGCTCATCAGATTGATAGGTAGTTTGTAGTTGGGGATAGATTATTCTTGATAGTGCATCCGTGGAAGAGTCCAATCCGATATGGAAAGGGTTTGAAGTTGGTACCTCATTTTTTTGGTCCCTTTGAGATCTTAGAGAGGATAGGTCTAGTTGCATACCATCTTGCTTTGCCACCTAGCTTATCACACATTCATGATGTATTCCATGTTTTAGTACTTAGGTGATATATTCCTGATGTTACACATGTACTTGATTGGAATGATTTGCAGGTGGAGGATGAGTAGTTGGCATTAGAGCCCATACATATCCTATAGTGTTAGGATTTGATCCTTAGGGGTCAAACCATCGACCAGGTAAGGGTCCAATGGGATCCAAACCATGAGACAGCAGCTACTTGGGAGGATGCAACTAGATTCCAAGAATCTTATCCCTACTTGTTTGCAGGCTTTTAGGAGTAAGCCTAATACAAGGGGGGGTGGATGTAGTACCTCCATATTTTGCTTTCAGTTTTTCAAATGCCATACTCTTTTAGGCCACATTGTTGTGTGCAGATTTTATTATGTTAGTGACTATTGATGATCTGGATTATGTTTTGATGATGCCATATTTGGATATTGATATATTATGTTGAGATGTTTCATATTTCAGTTGGATTATGATGTACTTACCCCATACTAGCATGTGTATGGTGTTCATATGTATGTATCTATTTTATGTGTCTGTATGGTAGAGGATGGAGGCATAGTTACTCGCTTTGTCAAGATCCACACGACTGACCATACCCTATCATTGCTTGTTATATGTTGTATGTACATGCTTTGTTTTGTGATGATAGGTTTGCAGGTATAGGGCATCGTCTTCCCTAAATTGGTAGGAGTGAGCGTGCCCAAAAATATACTCGTCTCAATGGTAAAGAGGGGAGGTAATAGATGGACCCAAAAACCCTAAATCTAAGCCCAATTATCCTAATTATTGGATAAGTATCCATTGACCACCTTACCCAAATTTGTCAGGTGACAAAGTTCATGGATTCCATCTCTATGTTGGTATGTTTATTTGATGGTCATGTTTTATTGATGTTTGTATGTGTGTTTTTCTATAGTTATAAATTTAATATTATATTGGAAAATAATATTAGGTTTATTTCCTATGTTATTTTATGATCGTTAATTAATTAAAAATCAAATATTAGGATATTTGATATTAATTAATTAATTTTGTGAAATTTATTTGAAATTGTCCTTTAGTTATTAAATTAATATTTATAGCATGATTTAATGATGTTAGGAATTTTAAATTATTTAATAATAGCTCTTATTATTAACATGTGCTTTATTTACTATGAAAGTGATTGGTTTGGGAAAAGTGACAACTTGTCTTTAGGAGACTAAGTTGTGTTGTGCAAAATTAAATTAATTTTATTTTATTAATTGGTATTTTCTCTCAACAAAAGAGAGAGAGTTGGATTAGAAGTCTATGTGTGAGTCATCTAGGGTTTGCTTGATTGTTGGAGTTGAACCCCTAATAAGGGGATTTGGCATTCATTTTGGTTAATCAATTTTTGGAGAGCAATTTTGGAGAGAGCTTTTGGGAGTTTTATGTTTTCTTTGTGTTCTTGTGTTTTTGGAGATTGTGCATGAATTCTGAGTGAAGATTGCTTGCTTTGGATTTGGGAATTTCTTGTACACTGTGACTCAAAGCCTGCAGGTTGAGCTTTTCTTTTGGCAGTTTTGGATTGTATTCATCTCACAGACATTCTATTTCAATATCTGGCATTGGATTGAGGTAGGGTTTGATTTGATCTTACTGCAATTTTATTTACAAATTATCTTTGTGAGATGTGTATGATTTATTTTATGGATGTAATTCTATTTTTCTATTATGCTTTATTGTGGGTATTAGAAAAACCATAGATTTATGTCTTTGATATTATTTTGTGATTTGGCATAGTAATGTTATGCTGCTGAAATTTCAAGATAAATTTCACCCTAGGGCTCATAGAAAACAAAAATTAAAATCTCTATAGTTAGCCCTATAGTAAGAATGAATAAAATTATTGGGTTGTCTTCAAAAATTTATTTTGGATGGAAAATGGTCATTCTGGGTAAAAACCCTCCTCTTTGTAAAAAAAATATTACAGTCAATTACATTACCATTGTAAGAATTATTTGCATGACAAAATATATATTGGTAAATGTATTTGTGTTGCAAAATGTAGAAGAGAATACAAATTAGGAATAAGACAAACTTTATGTGTGTGAAAGGGGAAATTTCCATTTTTGGTAATTTTCCTATAGCTCTGTCATTTTCCTTTTTACAGAAATTTTTAAGTAAAAAAAAATGTGTTTAAAAAATATATTATAAAAAGATAAATTTCACATGTTAATAGAATTTTGATGATGCACTTTATTGTTTTTCGTTTAAGAAATTTATTTTTAAAATTAAAAAATTAAAAAATTGGAAAGGGAGGGCACGGGTTCCAACCCCGTACCCCCCCGTCTGTCCTCGGCAGCTGTGCATCCGAAAAGCTTTGTTTATAAATAAATAAATTAAAATATATATATATATATATATTAAGTTGTGTGGGGGGGGATCCCAATCCCCAATCCCCACGGCAGTGCAGGACTGTCGGTGGTACACAGTATCGTCGATAGTGCTGGCACTGCCGATGGTACTATGTGTCATGCACGGCAAGGCCGTGGGCATGGGTTCCCATAGCGGGCCCCCCCACATGTAATTTTGTGCTCCCTTATGTTTATAAAATATGTTTATTAAATTTTGGGTTTTATAAAATATGTTTTATAAAATTTTGTTCTATAAAATATGTTTTATTAAATATGTTTTATTAAATTTTATTTTATTAAATTGTGTTATATTAAAATTTATGTTATATTAAAATTTTGTTATTATTAAAATTGTTAATTAGTTTAAATAAGTTTTCATTAAGGAGTCCCATTTGTATGGTAAATTTTGTTTGTAATTTATTATTAATGGGTAATAGTAGATTATTTTCATAATTTTATTAAAACATTAGGAGAACATGTGAATAAATTATTGCTTTATTGGAAATATTCAATGTTGTTAGACCTTGTGTTTTTATGGTCAAACTTGACTTTTATTTAATGCTATAAACACATGATTTATCTTCTCATCTGAACAGGCATTATTTTATACTGGAATTGGCTATTTTATTCAATATGATTTTATCTTTCCTAGATGTTGGGTTTATCAATTTTATGGGACCTAGATGGCCTAGGAGAGATAGAGGCTTGGGAATTATCTGTTATTCATGATGTTTATCATGTTTGGCATGAGTGTGATCTGTTTATGTTCCAGATGACCTTATAGGCTCTTGTTGTATTATGTGAATTCAGTGATCATGTGTATGCAGTCAATCCTGGTATCTGTGATGATTCTGGATGTGTGACTATCTATTTTATCTGAGTTTAGATCTAGGAGAGATCTATGAGCCTAGAGTAGTTTACCTAGATATGTGTTAGGAGGTGGCTTGCAATAAGCATCGGGGCCCACAAGTGGCTGCCAGGATCACTTATTGTAAGTTATTATAAATAGGTGATAACCTAATATAACATTGAGAGATATTAAAATGAACCTAATAAGATAGTTTCTTCTCCCATGCTTGAGTGCTAGTACAGACTGAGATGAGGATGAGATGATGCTTGCCGCCTTTTGAGGTGTGTGTTCTGGCATAGTTAGTGGCTTCATCAGTATGAGAAGTCATTGATTCCATGTATGGTCACTTGAGTGCCAAGATCCAGAGAGATTACCAAGACAAGACTCAAGGGTTAGACGTACATGATGACACCTTTCTACACATAGTCTAGTTATCCTACATGTGTCAGTTTGCTCTGGAATAGTGAGGCATACCTGTCACTACTTTGGTTGACCTTGAGTTAGTAAGCTATCAGGATTCCTTTCCTAGTGGTATTTCTTGATTTGACTTGATTATCCGTTTGGGGTCCGATGTTATCTCCTCAACACGGTGGGGTAGACCTTTGTGGTTCTACATGGACGGGTGGTAGTGATTGTTTACCATTCGAGATTCGACATCCTGGTGCTGGTGCTTGATGGTTTCTTGCAGTTGGATTCCTTATGTTACTTCATCTTTGATGTTCTTTATTTATGTATTCTTTATTGTAAATGTTTTATTAGAGTATCACATGTGATACCTAATCTGGATATTATAATTTAGTTGTTAGAGTGATTACTGCATACCCTGCGATATGTGCAGTAGATGTATGTTTATTAGGATTTATGATTATTCATGAGATGTAATCATTTTGATGTAATTGTTTTATTTAATTTATGGAATCATTTGTTGATGTATTTAATGAGTTATGTTAGAAAGTAATACTACATCATGGGACCCATTAGTTTTGTAACCTATGTATGCGATGTGTGTTATGTGAGATAATGGTTAATGCATTCATGTGATTGTATATCTTAATTGTAAACTTTAGAAAAATAAATTATTCACCTAAACTTAGTATCGTGTTCTAGGTTAGTTTCTTTTGGGTTCCCTATTGGGGCGTTACAGCTCATATTTGATTTAGTGGAATTTGTGTATTCAGGGTTATTTCCTCTACCTAGTCATAAACATCTTTAAGACTACCATTGCATTTTTATCTTTGTATTGAATATTTTGTCATCATGAATGTTGAACTAAAGATGAATATTATCTTATCTTTATCTTTTTGCACACCGAGTGTTTCTTGCATTGATTCATTTAATTTTAATGTATGGCATAATAATGGACACTGATTGTGTTAACACTGTTAAATTACATTGATTACATGTTAACAGTGTTAACCCCATTGTTTGTCACATGCCTTGAAGGTCTTACATGGCCTTTAAATACAATTGAATAATTGATTGAATATTAGAAATTTTTTTAAATTATAACTGTATTGAGATGAATTCTTTACTAAGTGGCTTAGCTTAAGGAATAGCCAAGAGAGAAATAGCTAAAGGATAGCTAATCAAATAATTAGTTCTGATCTCTCTATGTTTTTGAATGATTTTTTATCACTCAAGTATGGACTAGGGGTCCATTACCTTTTATATTTAAAAATTAAAATAAGAAGAAGAAGTAAATTATAGTTTGTTTCCACCCTTCAGCAAGGGAGCTTTAGAAGAAAAACTAGATTTCATAAAAATATAAAATTGTAAGTGGTTATTGTTGAATTTTAAAAAAATTATCTCTAATTTTGCTATGATTACTTTACAACAACGTGTAACACTATGAACACTTAGCGTGTTAACACTAATTTATTAGTGTAAACTTTGATTGTCAAACTGTTAACACCCTAAGTGTTAACATTGGTAAGCAGTGTTAACACGTAATTTAATAGTGTTGCAGAGAAAGGATTAGATGGGAAAATATTTGGCTTCTTATTATGTGATATGGCTGAGAATCTTCTTCTACTAATCAAATGAGATTTCAAGTTTGGTTTGGTGAAATTTTATATTTAAATGATTATAGACTTATATAGGATTCTCACTATACACTTCTAGAATCAGTGTTAGGAAGGTAATGGATGTAATCAATATCTTCCATGGTCTTGGTTAGTTAAATTAGTGGACTAAAATACAATTTAGGTATTTAGATTCTTATACTCATTTTTCTATTGTGAATTTACTTCTTGATCTTTGCAACTTTTAAGAGCAGTGATTAATATTATAGTGCAACTAATAAGGAAAGAAAAACCATATGCTTCCACAAATAGAAATGCTATGGATTTATTATAGTACAGTGTTAACACTATTAACACTTAAGGGGTGTTAACACTTATGGTCATTGTTAACACTGTAGTTTGTGTTACACTTATGGTTAGTGTTAACACCATAGTCAGTATTTAACACCTTAAGTAGGTTAACATTGATTACATGTTAACACTAATTATGTTAACACCGTTAAATTACATTGATTACGTGTTAATATTTTTAACCCCGTAGCATCTTCTTTCATTGTTAGTAAGCATAAAATATAATTTACTCTTTATGAGGCAGTGTTTGGGAAGTCAATATGGGAATACCAAACTTTTGCAAATTGTTTATACAAGTCTGATATAGTGATGTGAATGGAAAACTTCCCAACTAATGTAGCTTTCAATTGATCCCATCTAGATATGGATGAATTTTGAAAACTCACAAACCACATCTACTCGATCTATATCTAATGAAATGTTCAAACGAATGAAGCTTCAATGATAATATCTCTTTGCCAGGACCACATAATTTTGCATCCATGGCCAATGGATTCTAAAGATATCAACCAAGAGCCACAACATGTGTCACAATCTCTTTCTATGTTGGCAACCAGTCCTAAGAGATGTGAGAATTCTCATAAAGTGTAGGAAATAATTCATCTGCATAATAAACATTTATTGTGTCCAAGCCTTTTGCCAAATCACATGGATGCTCCTCCATAATCTTAAAAATAACCTCAAAGATATCATCCTTCAAGTATTTACAACACAATTTTGAATCACCCGAAACAACTACATGAGGTTGATGAACCATCATAAACTTTAAAAGGCATTGTTGGTCATTCTCCTTTTGCTTGATCAAACCGGAATTCTTTGAACAAATACTTGTGAATGATTGTAAAAGAATATCGAGCACTTCAACTATCATATCTTCTCTCCCCATCACTAAGGTAGAAAGCTTCAAATTCTTGGATAACTTTTGACTTTCTTAATCAAATCCTTTATCTCATCCTTTTCCTCTTGTGGTCTAGTGGATGTACTTGCACCTTGTAGATAAGCATGTATACTTAAAAGAAAAACCTCTTTCATTTATATGTTATTCAAAGGATAAATTTGAATAAGTATCTAGAAAACTTTATAAACCTTATTACATTGTTTGTAAACTTGAATGTAGGGCATATTAACTTGTATTTATCTTTAAAAAATATATTTATTTGCATTAGGGTTAAAAATATTTTCAGTGTAAGAATACAATGCAAAACCTTGGACTGGTCAATTGTGTATTTGCATTAGGGTTAAAAATATTTTCAGTGTAAGAATAAAAATGAATGTGTGTTGCAAAAATTACCTGATTCTACTCATTTATGGCTATGATTCGAACCTTGTTTGTTATTGCAGACTCATTGCTATGATTCGAACCTTGTTCATTATTATAGAAGAACATGAGGTTTTGTTCACAAAAATACAAAATTAGAAGATGATTTCAAATTCCACGTATTGGGTGGGAAGATAAAAAAAATAGTTCTTTAAATAGATCTTCTAATTTTGAACTCCACCTATTGGGTGGGAAGATAAAAAAATTGGTTTTTTAAATAGATTTTCTAAGTAAATAAAATAGAAAATAAAAATAAAACAAAATATAAAAAAATAAAATGAAATTACTCTTGTATAAGTGAAATTGAACTTTATTATTTTTGAAAGAATAGCTCTTTAAATGGGGTTGGACTTATGGGGGTTGTGGAGGAATCAAGCAGGAACAACAAGATAAACTCGTGAGGAGAGACGTCTTTCACCGTGCAAGTCATCGCCATCATTGACCAGAATCTGCAATCCCTTTTCTATTAGGGTTCAACTCTCTCTTTGGGAATAGTTTAAAAAATGAAAGAGCAAAATGAAATAAGTTATAAAACCCTAAAGTCATTTAGGATTTTGAGATCTTTAAAAATATATTCTCTTCTAACCTTTTGTTGGATCGATATGCGTAAGAAGTGCTAGAGGTAGCTTGGGGAGAAATTTAATTTATGAGGAAGTTTAGTATATTAAAATAAATACAAAACACAATATTTACATCATATATTAGCAATTTGAAGGTATAATGGTTATGCCCATAGCTAGATATGCTTTGTGTAATGTATTAGAAGGTAGGAATGAATCTGAAGGAAAGTAGAAGAAATGAACATTGTCTTTGTTTGGAATAATTATTTTGGAAATTGTTGAGTTTGTATGGAAATGTAGGAAAAAATTGAACATATTCATAAGGAGCTAGTGTATAAAGGTGAAAGTAATAGACCAATGAAAGATACAAAATTTAATGGAAGTTTTAAATAGACTAAAGGAGCAATGGTAGTCTTAAAGAGGTTTATGACTAGGTAGAGGAAATAGCCCCGAATACATGAATTCCACTAAATCGGATATAAGCGAAGCCCTACCTTTCTAAAACATCCACTAAATTTGTAATGATGTATGTATGAAAGGTTGAGAAATGAAGTGAATTTAGAAAATGTATTTGAAACCTTATTATGTCATACATTAAAATTAAATAGATCAATGCAAGAAATACTTAGTGTGCAAAAAGGTAAAGATAAGATAATATTCATCTTTAGTTCAACATTCATAATGACAAAATATTCAATGCAAAGTTTATGCTTCATAATATTTCCACAACTATGATTAGATAGTGCATTCAAGTAGCTAGATGTACCTACAAAAGTTATATGGCAACTACAGATCACAAAAGAGGTCAATACATAAAAGGAGCTAGTGTATAACAGTGAAAGTAATAGACCAATGAAAGATAAAAATATAGTGGAAGTTACATGAATAGATTCAACTTATAATTTAAACTATAAGCTTTGTAAAATGCTTTTGCACTACAAAACATATTCACAACGCATAAAATTGATGTCTTCAAAACTTGTAAAACAAAAATAGCAAAATTATTTGAAGCCTAGGTGTCAAATTTCCTTATAATTCTCACTGCAAAATAAAATTCACTTTATATTTTAATCATGAACTTTAAAAAAAAATGAATTTCTAGAATGTTTGACAATGCCTTAATAAAGGGCACAAAAAAATCCCAAAAAAATTACGACTGACCTTCACAAAAAAAAAAGCTTCTACTGAATCTTTTGTTAGCACATTTGCTTTATAAAAGAAAGATATTTTTTTGCATTTGTGAGGTAGAGTAAGAAACAAGAGACTTATCACATTCAAACCAAGAATGGTCTCAAAAGATGCAGAGATCTAAGCTTGTCTCATAGCAAAACAAAACTTCTAGCAGAATGATTCTAATATTAGAGATTGAAATCATTTTAGTTGCCCATTTTAGCGACCTCGCCAAACCTCAAAAGAAGAGGAAAAACTGTCGGCACGAGGAAAATAATTAATCTAACATCAATTAATGTGAGTGTGAGGTGAATGGAATTATCACATCAGACTAGGTACAATACCATCTGATGTTGATGTTGACCTGTGTGAAAGGATAGAGTTTTCTGGCATGAGGAAAATAATTAGTCTAACATTAATTAATGTGAATGTGAGGTGAATGGAATATTTGTTAAAGATTTTGAGGTTTCTCAAGTGACTTGTATGCTTGGGTTAGTTTTATCGACAAAATAAAAAGTATGTGTGATAGGTGTTGTGATTCATAAACATTAAATTTTGGAGAAATGAAAGATCATCATGCTCAAGAGGAGGTAGCTACCAAAGAAGTCAAGAAGACTAAAGACACTCACAAGTAAATTAAATTGGAAAGTATAAAACTAAATTCCACAATTTTTCTAGCACCCTCATGGCCTGGGAACTGGGCATTGACATTCATCAATGATAAAACAAAAGATCGCAACTGCCACAGGTAACATGCATACAAATGTGGAAGTATAGATAGGGTGTGTGGTGTGGACCCACAATAGGATGGATATTGTAAAGACAACAACATTTAAGGAACTTACACCCTATGATTATGATTTGTACTATGTTAGAGCATGTATGCTTGTTAGAATTTATGTAATGTTTTTGAATTTCTATTGCATTAACTAGCTCATTCAATTTTGTATTGATATATTCCTTAAAAGATGGTCTGCATGGTATAGTCGATCTATAGGTTTATACATTCAAATGTTGGACATGTGTCTCTTGTTCTGAAGTTTAGTGCGGTTATTGGTTATTACATAACAATAACACTGCTGGCTGGGGATCTCATCTCTAGGCTCGACGGTGAGCTGGGTGTGACTCCACGAATGGCCTGAATGTTTTTTTTTAACTTTGGTTTTTTCATTCTTTTCATCGTATAGAGCCTCCTTTGTCCATTTTTTTTTGTGACTTTTGACCCCGCCCGTGAGTGAGCTAGGCAGCGATCCCACCCCAGGGTACTTGCCAATTTCATTTACTTGTGAGTGTCTATAGTCTTCTTGACTTCTTTCATAGTTGCCTCCTCTCGATCATGATGAAAGAAAATTGCCCACAATTGGTGAGCATTATATTTGCAAAGAAGTTAGCTAATATTATCGGCATGGAACTTAACTTTCCTGCATGTTTAAGTCTGTGTACATATGTTGCACAACTTAGAAAGTTCACAACTCTAAAATCAGTGAGAAATGTTACCTTTTTTAACTTGATTCCTAAGTTTGATGTAAAGATTTTAAGAGAATTTCCTAATTTAGAACAAATGTGCATGCATTGATCTGCAACGGTAAGTTTTTAACATCCCATTTATTTCAAAATAGTATATATCTAATTTTTTAAATAAAAGTGGTAACGTGACAAACTGACAGTTGATTTAGTATGATGGTAGCAGGATTACTTGAGTTGGGAGTTCTTATACTCATTGCCAAAAAACTCAACAACTTTTCTACTAAAAAAATTAAAGCGGCTTCATCTGAATATAACCTTATCATATGACCCTACTCCTTTTATTACTAAAGAAATACTTAGTGTGTGTTGTTTAAGTCCAACATGTGAAGCTATGTAGATGTTGCTTCAACTCATGAATTGAAACATTGAGGTCGGTAACTAGGGCATCCATAGATTTCTTACAACTAAAAATAAGGAAGGTAACACCACCTTGCACGAAGTGATCACTGGAGGACATTATAAAGTGATGTAGTTTTTATTAGAACTTTACACTAATATGGGGGATATCATCAATTATGCTAGAGAGACCACTCTGTTCAAGACTATACAAGAAGGTCATGAGAAATTTGTCAAGAAACTTCCGCCTTTCACATCTTCTTCCTATGATAGGAGAACATATATTGACCAAACCCTTCTCTAGTGTGTTATCTACAACACACACAAAAGTATCCTTATGACATCTTTTCTCCTTTCTAGAGGATAACACATCAAATATAATATTCTAAATGATAGCTTGTCTTTCCAACATTCTTTGTGTGCTAGAAACAAGTTGGCGATCTAGGAAAAAGATCCTTTCACAATGTTGTTTATTTTAATAGAATATCACATAATGTGAAGATTCATTTAAATAAAGTGGCTCTATGTTATAACCAACTAAACTCCTCTACCACACAAATGTAAGCACAAAAACCTAAAAAATCATAATTGACTAAGATGCCATTGCTAGTATATGCACCCAACATCATTTTAGAAACAACTATCGAAACATTGCAATTCATGATATCAACACATATATTAAGAAAATTAATTTTACTCATGTACCTTTGAAAGAAGTACACAATAAAAAAGAACTCTTCTTGTCTTTAATGTGGTAAAAGAATCACTTTCCCTACTTCAAAGGCATTGGCTATCCAGCCATATCTTTCAATATGGTTGGATGTATGCCATACCCGCATGAAGATAGTACAAACAGTACGAACAGAGTTAATATTTCTATAATAGTACATCGATAACTATGCTAGCCACATATCCATTATTTTTGAAATTGTACCGATAAAAAACTATGTCAAAGGCATTTAAGTTAGTTGTTTAGACATTGCCATATAAAAATATTGTAAAAATAGATTAAAAAGTTAAGTAAATAGAATGATTGTAAAATATTATAGTTTATATTGTATTTATTTTAAAATAATTTTTTCAGTCGAACTAAATTATAAAAATATAAATTTATTAAATAAAATGTATTTAATTTTTAATTAGTAATATTTTTGTTTGATTTTTATTTTTTTTTAATTTTTTTTAAAAAAAATTTATTTTTACTTAATAAAAAAAAAAAATTATATACATTTAATTATTTAACATAGATATATTTATGATAATATTAAGAATAACTTTGAAATAGTGGAAAATAACACTAATTTTTTAATCTATTAGAAGTTAAATTTTATTTCAAAAATTTTATTAAAAAATATTTGCTTATTAATTTTTTACATAGCATTTGTAAAATAACTCTAAATTTTAAATAAGATTTAGATTGGTAAAATAAAACCAAAAAGTGAAAGACTATTAAAATATAATAGTAAGATATGTCTACTAAAATGTTCTCTATTTCATTAGTAAGAACATTAGTTAAGAAAAATAATAATATAAAACTATATTATAACATATAAAATATGTTATTTATTTTAATTAATAGAAATTTAATTATAGAATTTTTTAAAGTAAATATATAATTAATAAAGCCACCATATTCCTCATAGTCATAACTTTTTAATCTGAAACCAAAGGCATTTTGATGTAGCACAACACTCTCCGTTAACAATAAAACTCAATCACAAGACAAATAAACACAACTTTGAAACCTTCAGTATTTTTCCATTCATCACTAACTACTTCTACAATTCGCTGCAAACTCTTAAGTAACCAAAAAAAACTAGAAAATCAAGAAATCCGAAAATTACCCTTATTGGCAGTTTTTTGCCATAGTTATTTTTTGCCATTTTTGGTAATTTTTGAAACAACACCTAAAAAGCTATTTTTCCCCCTAAACATGCCCTCGACTAAGTTAGAAAGAATTGCCAACTAATATCTGAGATTTAGAAACATAAATTCAGATTTATTACAAAACAAAACTTTCTAAAAACTAGAGAAAAAACACTAAAAGTTGATTTTGGAGCCCTAGATGAAACTTTCAGCTCCTGAAAATGTGATAAAATGGACCCCAATCAGTCTGAGATCAATGGAAAAACAAATGCCACCACTTGAGGCATGCACCCAAATTTTTTTAGCAAAAACCCAGACCTGAGTCAAAAGTTATGACCTCCAGAAGTTTCTGTATTAGTTTATGACCTACGGAAGGTCCTGCATCATTCTCCCCTTCTTTAAAGGAACGCAACTCCTACAAGTGGGTTTCTGTGAACTACAACAAATTTGTGGGGTCCAATTTCATCACTTCCCATTCTGAGATCCAAGTGTTATCTGTTGCTGGTAATCCCTCCCACTGAACCAAGTACCTATTATAATGACCATTCTAGGTGACTGTAGATTGCCTATCTAGAATGTGGGCAATCTTTTCCTTCTTTTTACTTGGAAGGTGGTGATGTCAATCCACCTCATATGTACTATCTGGCTTAGATAGTTCTCCATGAAATGCATATAAATCAAAAACATTAAAGACAGGAGAAATATCCAGATCATCTTGTAGACAAACCTCATAAGCATTATCATTGATCTTCTTCAAAATTTGGCAAGAAACTATCTTCTTGTATTTCAGCTTATGATATGTGCCAGTGGGAAATCTCTCATGCCTCAAGTACACCATCACCAAATCACTTGCATTAAATATTTGTCTCCTTCTATTGACATCTGTAGCAACCTTATATCGGTCATTGCTATCCTACAACTTACCCCTCACATCTTGTTGAAGTTGTTGAAGGTGTTTAGCAAATGCTTCCCCATCATCACTAATTCTATCTTGCATAGGGAGTTTTACAAGGTCCAAAACACCCTGAGGATTCTTACCATATACGATCTGAAAATGAGATTTTCTAGTTAATCTCTTAATAGAACTGTTGTAAGAAAACTCTGCCTAAGGCAATGCCAAGTCCCACTGCTTGGGATTTTCACCAAAAATACACCGTAATAGGTTTCCCAAACTACGATTGACTACCTTAGTTTCCCCATCAGTTTGGGGATGATAGGCACTGCTAAACTACAATTGTTTTCCCATCTTCCTCCATAAGGTCCTCTAGAAATGACTCAAAAACTTAGTACCCCTGTCAAAAGTGATAGTCTTTGGAATGCCACAGAGTCTAACAACTTCTAAGAAAAACAAGTTTTCTATCCTTGTGGCATCATTAGTTTTTTTATACAAGCAATAAAATGAGCCATCTTAGAGAATCTATCAACAACTACAAAGATAGAATCTGTACCTCACTGGGTGTGGGGAAGCCCCAATACAAAATCCATACTCACATCTATCCATGGCCCGATGGGTATAGGTAGAGGTGTATACAATCCTGTGTTTTGGGAGTGACCCTTATCCACTTGACAAATTTTGCACCTTGCCACGTACTTAGTAATGCCCCTTTTCAATTTTGGCCAGTAGTATTTGTCTTCAACCAAGGCTATTGTCTTGTCCTTCCCAAAGTGACCAGCCAAACCACCACTATGAAATTCTCAAATAATATTTTCTCTCATGGAACCAACTAGTATACAAAGTTATTTTCCTCTAAAGAGGTAACCATCCTGCATAAAGTATTCTCCTCTCATGTGATCTAAAAGATTAGTTCTTGGTTCTTTAATCTTCTCTATAATTTCCCAAAAATCATCATCAGCCTCATACAAAACTTTAATAGCATCAAAACCAATGAAATATATTTCCATTGTGGTTATGAGTGTAACACACTGACTTAGGGCATCAACAACCTGATTCTACTTTCCAGACTTATGCTTCAAAACAAAATTATACCCTTGCAAGAAAGACACCCATTTAGCATGCCTACTATTCAATTTCTTTTGTGTGTTCACATATTTTAGGGCCAAATGATCAATAAACAATACAAATTCTTATGGGACCAGATAATGCCTCCAATGCCTTAAGGCTTGAACAATAGCATAAAATTCTAAATCATAAGTAGAATAGTTCTTCCTTGCATCATTCAACTTTTCACTGAAAAAGGCTATGGGTTTACCTGTTTGGCTAAGAACAACACCTATTCCAACATGGGAAGCATCTCACTCTACTTCAAATACTTTATCAAAAATTGGAAGTGCCAATATAGGAGCTTCAGTTACCTTTTTCTTCAAGAATTGGAAACTCTGTTCAGCATCTGTTGTCCATGTGAATTCCCTTCCTTTCGTACAATTTGTTATGGGCGCTACAATACTGTTGAAATTTTGAATGAACTTTCTATAGAAGGTTTCCAATCCATGAAAACTCCTTACCCCTGTTATGCTGGATGGACTAGGCCATTCTAGGATTGCCTTGACCTTTTATGGGTCCATCTGAACAACATCTTCAAAAATGACAAAGCCCAAAAAAGTCAAACTATTTTGCATGAATCTACACTTCTTTAAATTTGCATAGAACTTCTCTTTCCTTAGTACACTCAGGATGGTCCTCAAGTGTTGTAGGTGTTCTCCTTTGTGTTTTCTATAAATTAGGATATCATCAAAAATAAACTACAACAAACTTACCAATGTAGGGTCATAAGACAATATTCATCAATCTCATGAATGTACTTGGTGCATTAGAAAGCCCAAATGGCATAACCATCCATTCATACAAGCCATCCCTAGTCTTAAAATCTATCTTCCACTCATCTCCTTTGCGAATCTGAATCTAGTGGTATCCACTTTGTAGATCAATCTTACTGAAGTATTTAGCCCCTACTAATTCATCCATCATATCCTCTATACAAGGAATAGGAAACCGATACTTGATAGTAATCTTATTAATTTCTCTGTTGTCAGTACACATCCTCCATGTTCCATCCTTCTTCAGGTTCAACTATGCAGGCATAGAACATGGGCTCATGCTTTCTCTAACCAGGCCTTTCTCAACTAGTTCTGTTACTTGTTTGTTGAGCTCTACATGTTGTGTTGGGTTCAATTGATAAGTTGCTTGATTAGGAAGAGTTTCTCTAGGAATTAGATCAATATGGTGTTGTATATCCCTTTTTGGTGGGAGTCCATTATGTAGCTCATTTGGAATAACATCAGAAAATTCTTCTAGTATCTTTACTACATCATGTGGTATTATGTCTTCTTGTTCTTCTCCTCTTTTTACTACCAATGCGTAGTAGCAACCTATCACCTTCATTTCTTTGACAACATCCTTGGCATACAACATGGTCTCATTCTTCCTTTCATCCTTAAGTGGTAAGAGAGTCACTTTAGAGCCATCCTCCTAGAAGGTATATGTATTTTTCTCTCCATCGTGCATGATCTTCCTATCATAATAGCATGGCCTTCCCAACAAAATATGACAAGCATCCATAGGAATAACATCACACCATATCTCATCCTTATAGATTTTTCCTATAGTAAACTGAACCAAACATCTTTTATCAATAGAAACCTCATTTCCTTTCTTAAACCATGCAATATGGTAAGGATGAGGATGTTTCTCACATTGCAGATTTAGTTTCTCTACCATTTCCTTAGCTACCATATTCTCACAACTACCCCAATCAATAATAACTTGGCATACCTTTCTGCCTAAAGTGCATCTAGTTTTGAAGATGTTGGTTCGAAGCCACAAATCATCAAAGTTCTTTACAGGGACTTCTTCCTTCTCTGGAATGATCATCGATCTCCTCATCATGAGAGTTTCTCCCACATCTGGTAGGACTTCTTGTTCTATTCTTGCTTCTATGAATTCTGGCTGAACCAGGTTCACTCTAGGCTGTCCTCAGTTTCTTTCTGGCATGTTATAATTTTAACATTCAAAGGCTCTGTGTCCTTCTCCACACCTAAAACAAGTGAAAGGCCTTCTTTGATTTTCCTAGCCTCTTCCACTTCTATAGCCTCATCCTCTCTGAAATCCCCTTCCTCTTTCTTGATTTGGAGGATCTTGCCTAGTGTCCATATTTTTTTTCAAATCCTTGAAAAGAATCTCCCCAACCATTATTAGAACCTCCTTGAAATGGAGTTTAGGTACCCCTTCAACCACCTCTATTCCTCTGGATATATTGCCTATTCTACTTTTCTTTAGCCTTTAGGGATAATTGGTAGGCTTCCTCCATACTCCTGACATGATGCATGCTCAACTCATCTTGGATGCAGAATTTTAGGCCATTCATATATCTAACAGCCATTTTCTCATTATTTTCTTGATGTTCTATGTGCATGGATAGTTTTTAGAATTCATCTATATAGTCTTTCACTGAAGACAAGTTTTGTTTCAGATTTTGGAACCTGCAAAAGAGGGTTTGTGAATAATCCATGGGTAAGAATTTTTATTTGAGCTTTTTCTCCATCTTACTCCATGTCTTAATATTTTCTTTTCCATTTTTTGTTCATTCCTTTTGGAGATGATCCCACCATATCATTGCATGTCCTTTTAATTTTGTGCATGCAAACTTCATCTTCTTTTCTTCTATCATAGGCTTCCATTCAAAAAATTTCCCCATCTCGTTTAGCCAGTCTACAAATTCTTCTGGCTTAAGACTACCAACATAGTCTGAAACATCAATCTTGATTGTTTCACTCCTTCCTTCCAAAGCCTTGAGAACTCTATCTTCATAGCTCATTTCATCCAGCCTCTCTTCTATATTTTCTTCATTTTGGTTTTCCTCTTCATCAAATTCATTTCCTCCTTGTATTCCTTGATTATCCATTCGCTCACTGAGTCATTCAATTTGCCTCTACATATCCATCATCAATCTTTGCATTGGCATGACACCTCCTCTTCCTCTTCCTCTTCCTCTTCCTCTTCCTCTTCCTCTCCCAGCCATCTTCCTGCTCTGATACCAAATGATGTAGCATAACACTCTATGTTAACAATAAAACTCAATCACAAGACAAATAAACACAACTTTGAAACCTTCAGTATTTTTCAATTCATCACTAACTGCTTCTATAATTCACTGCAAACTCTTAAGTAACCACAAAAAACTAGAAAATCAAGAAATCCAAAAATTACCCTTTTTGGCAATTTTTTTCCATAGTTGTTTTTTGCTATTTTTGGTAATTTTTGAAACAACACCTAAAAAGCTGATTTTTTCCCTAAACATACCCTCAACTAAGTTAGAAATAATTTCCAACTAATATCCAAGATTTAGAAACATAAATTTGGATTTATTACAAAATAGAACTTTCTAAAAACTAGAGAAAAAACACTAAAAGCTGATTTTAGAGCCCTAGATGAAACTTTCAGGTCCTGAAAATGTGCCAAAATGGACCCAAATCAATCGGCAAAACAAATGCCACCACTTGAGGAAGGCACCAGAAAAATTTCAGCAAAAACCTAGACCTGAGTCAAAATTTATGACCTCCGAAAGTTTCTGTATTAGTTTATGACCTACAGAAGGTCCTGCATCACATTTGAAAAAGACTTTAAATTACTACTAAATCCAAAATTTAATAATTTTCCAATGGTGGATCATGGGACAACTAACCCCTTTTGTTTCAAACCCTTGGAATTGAGGGTTTATCAAAAAATTTCAAAGAATTGAATTAACCTCTTACCTTGGATCACGACAGAACCTCTTCAACCACATTCAGATTAAAGCATTCCAAGTTCTATCATGCCAAATACATCTTAGGCCTACACCAATCTGTACATAAGAGTATTAGTCGACTGTTACACATTTTTGTAAAGCAATCATAACAAAATCAAGGATATTTTTATTAAATTCAACAATAACCACTTACAATTTGATATTTTTATGAAATTTATTTTTTCTTCTAAAGCTCCCCCACTGCTCTAATGCTATCCCCTACCACTGCCCCTTTTATCAATTGCTTTCCCCAAAGGGCTCCCGCCCTGCAGCCCAAGGGTGGAAACAAACTATATACTCACTTCTTCTTCTTCTTTTAATTTTTAAATATAAAAGGTAATGGACCCCTAGTCAATGCTTGAGTAATAAAAAATCATGCAAAAACACAGAGAGATCAGAAATACTTGTATGATTGGCTATCCTTCAGTTGTTTCTCTCTTGGCTATTCCTTAAGCTAAGCCACTTAGTACAGAATTAATCTCAATATAGTTAAATTTTAATGTTATTTCTAATATTTTCCATCAATTCCTCAATTGTATTTAAAGGCTATGTATGACCTTGAAGGCATGTGCCATGCATTTCTACATCTAATAAAAATTATATGAAAAACCATAATTATATATAATACATGACAGGCCCACAGATGTTATCAATGAATAAATTCCCAATCAATGACAATGCACTAGACGATAAAACACAACATAGAATATGTTCAAGATAACTTACAACGTAGGGTTAAATATGTGTCCAAATGAATAAAGCCAAGATATTTTTCATAGAGGCCAAATTAGTCAATTAAAGGAGGTACATTCTTCTATTTTTAAAAGAAACACAAAAAATGAACTCTAACTCATACGAACTTAAAATGAACAAAGAAACACAGAATTTCAATTACATGGTTTGGGTTTGAAAATAAAAATGCAAGATTTCTCTTGCCCTTAAAGGCACTATTTTTCAAGTTGAGATAGTTGAACCAATAAAGTATGTTGTCATTATAGAAGTAAATTAAATTATATCCAAACAAGAAGTTGTCATGCCCATAAAATCTCACTCTAAAAACACACCAACTTTTTTTTTTGAAAGGTTAAATAAGTGTAAGTTTATGTTGTGGGTTATCAGTTAACTAAAACAAAACTTAGAAAAGAGTTTGAAATAATATTTCTTTACAAACATTGGTGATTTAAGTTACTAGATGAATTAGTTCTAACAACGGAGGATATCTAGATAGCGAAGTTGCAATAAAAGCCAACCTATCATTTAAGTTTGTTCATGAAGAACCAACTATAATTTTAGCTATACCAATATCGAATAATGGATCCCTATGCAAATGCTATACTACAATGAGTCGATTGGATACATTTATTTAAGCATTGTGTTAATGTATCAAGGAATCTATTTAGCTAATTGATAGTTATACAGGTTTATTTGATCATAACATTCAGATTACAATTTAACTTGAAATTTTCTATAATTTAATCCCATAATATTCTTCCATTAGAAACTTACTTTCAACCCTTAACAGGTTAAATTAAAAAAATACATAATTAGAATAATAATTATATCAATTAATAGTAATTAATATAATTATTAATTAACAAGGTAATTAAATAATTTATCAAATAATAGTAACTATATTAATTACTAGTACTTAATTAAAATAATTGTCATACCATAAAATAAATAAATTAAACACTAATTATATTAATTAATGACATCTAATTAGTATCCTTTTTTTTCTAACAACAAATTTTATTAATTTAATAATTAAATGATAATTATATTAATTAATATTATATATTAATTAACATAATTATTAAATATAACTCTAAAAGAATATATATTATATATATTAATTAATATTATTAAATAATATAAGTAATAAATAAAATTATTAAATATTATATATTAATTAATATTAATAATATCAAATAATATAAATAATAAATTAATTAATAAATATTATTTATATCAATTAACATTATAAATATTAAATAATATATCATATAAAATAATTAATAAATAAAAAAACAATCAATAAAAAATTAAGTAAAATAAATTTATTAAGTGGGGGTTTGTTTTACCCCCACTCGCACCCCTTTTTTTTTAAAGTCCCCCGTGAGGATTGTACCTGTGGGACCACCACTCCAGCGATACCCACGCGGCATGATATAGTACTATCGTAGGTAGGCTATCGTGCGCGACAGACCTACTGTGACAGGCCCTGCTGCCGAGGGCAAGGGGTACGGGGTGTGGGGCCCCTGGCCCCCCCTCAAAATTAATTTTTTTAAAATTTTTTTTTGTTTAAAAAACAAAGTTTGTTTTTTTTTCTTTAAATATATATATTTTTTAAGTTTGTTTTATGAGCCCTATGTGGGCAATTAAAAAGTGTCCCATTTAATTTATGTATATTTTTTTTTTAAGGTGATGGATCTATCATATGACCATTTATTACTTTATTATTATTATTATTTGGTTTATAGGCTATGCTCCTTTATAGCCTTTATGGGACTCTTTTGGGGTGATGACCCAGGTGGGTCGCCCCAATAAGACATGTTCTATAAAATATGCTAGTTTATCTCTATTTGAAGACAAGTGGATGAGTTTTAAATTAAAATATTGACTGTGTAGTGGAAAATGTATGGGAAATTTTTCTCATACATTTTCTAGAGACCTGTAGGTCTCTCTCTTTTTTTTCTTTCACTTTTCTCTTATAATTTTTCACTTGATTTGTTTTCTTCCTTCTCTATAAATTTTCCATTCTTCTCTAGTTGTGTTGGTTTCATTTTTGTAAAAGAGTATATAGTTATGGTCCATTAAAATAATGAATTCTATAGCACAACTTAATAGAGAAATGAACAATGATAAAATTTGACTAAGTTACTCATTTCAATGGTCTATTATTTTCAACAACAAAGAATTACTTCCATAGAAATATCATACAACAAAATTAGCAGAGAGAGTAATGTGTTTGATTTCTTTCCTTGCTTATCTCTTAGCATTTTTTTTTTAAATGAAACTATTTCAAATGAACTACAATAAAATTTTTGTCTTTATAATATATCAAATGGTTATAAAAAGGTTTTTCCATGAAAAGATAAACAATACTTTCACATAAACTACTCCAACAAAATCCTTACATTCCTCTTATGAAACAAATACATTGTTTAATACTTATTCAATATAACATGAATACATAAAACTCTTCCTTTGTCCAACCTTCAATATTCACATAAGAACATAAACCTATCACAATAAAGACATATATTTTGAAAACTTTGATGTCACAACCTATGATACAAATACAAGTTTTGGAGTGATTACTCCATTACAAAAATACAATGAACTTATGGGATTCACAAAATTCCCTTACAATAACTATAAACATGAAACAAGAGTGATCCAACTCAATATGAAAATATTATCAACTCTTCAAGATTTCAACTCCAACCATGAAGTCTTCAATGGCTCCAAAATCCTGCAATACAAAAATACATAGGCCAAGGAGTGCTCACCTCACATCCTAGGCTTCTAAGAAGCCACCCCCGAGCTTGGGGAATCATCACAAGGACAAGGAGAACACTCAAGAAAACCCACAATAACAATAACATACAACAAAAAACATAATGAAATCTCCCTTCCAAGGCTAACACAAGAGTCACAAAATGACCCAATATAGGGTGAAGGTGGAACCAAATTCAAGAGGAGAAAGCACATCTCATGATAAGAGCTAAGTTATCACTTGGCCTCCTCATCATGTATCTTTCACCACAAAAAAAATCTCAATAACTCCTTATGCTCCCCAATATACAAAACAAATAAAGGAGATGGCTACATGGAGCCCATACATCCATGTTTCATCCCTCTCCTATCCAAGGAGAGATTCTACACCCTTGAATGTCCCAACAAATCCTTTCACCCCCAAGGCTTCTCTTCCCTCCCAAGGGTGAGTATGGCCTTGAGAACTCCCTCAACAAAACACTACAAAACATACAAGAAAACTTTTAAAAAATAACAAATGAAACTACACATTTACAAAGCTAAGAAATCATGCTCAACAACAAGCTCATGATTCTCATAACATCCATAAAAACTACAGTTTCACAACAGAAAGGAAATAACACTACAACAAAACTTAAGATTGACAAATCCTCCATTATCAAAAAATAACAAGTTCTCAACACATACACTACAAGAAAAATCATAACTAAATTTTGCATACAAGAAAATAACATACAAGAGAGCTCTTTCTCTCAACATGAAAACAAGAATAAGAAAAGTGAAGAATACCACCAACCTTGATCCAAGCTATGGAAGAAAGTTGATGAAGAGCTTTTCCACTTTCCAAAGTCCTCTCCAAATTAGCAAATCTGTAAATCTAGAGAGTGGGTGTGTAGTACCTCGACCCTAGTCCGATTTTATAAATGTTATGATTATTTTAGGATGATAGATTATATGTTAGGAGATCACTGATACTTATGATTTTACTAACCCCATACTTGCATGTGTATGGTCGATGTGTTTATTTTATATTTTTGTTTGACGTGCTTGATGTGGTTGAGGGACGGAGTCGTAGTTACTTGCTTGCGAGATCCACATGATTGGTCGATTCCCGCCATTGTCTATTGTATATTATTGTATGTACATGCTTCATCTTGTGATGATAGGTTTGCAGGTACAGGGCATCATCTTCCCTGAATTGGCAGGAGTGAGCGTGCCCACAAACATTCATCTCAATGGTAAAGAGGGGAGATAATACACAGACCCAAAACCCTAACCCTAGCCTAATTGTCCTAGGAATGGACAAGTGTCAGTCTGACTACCTTACCTGAATTCACTTGGTTGGTATGAATTCATGGATCCCGTTCTTGAGTCTGTGCATGGTTTCAGTTTGCTTGATTTTACTGTGCTTGATTCTATTGATTTATGATTATTCAGGTGATTTTATATGATTATTGATGTTAGGATTATAGTTGAATTTAATGATTGATTGTGTTCCTATGATTAATTTGGAAAATTATCTAAAGTCAATTATTTGATTAATTGGAATTAATTGATTATTTAATTGAAAATGGACTTTAATTATGTTTGAATGTATAATTAAATAATTGAATATTTTAATGCATGCTTTAGGATGTATTAAATATTTAATTTATTTAATTTGGGTTTTAATTATTAACATGTGCTTAATTGAAAATGATTTGTATTATGCTTTCTTATTTTATTAAATGATTAAATAATTAATTACATGAATTTGTGATGCATTAAGTATTTAATTTATTTAATAAATGTATTTAAATTATAACGTGTGCAAATTGAATAAAGAATTTGTTTTCAAAAGATAACAACCAGCTTTCAAAAGTCAAAGTTGGGTTGTGCATTTAAAAGATATTTTAATTAATTAATTTTATTTACTTTCAATTTTGGAATTAGAGTTGGATCAAAAGTTGTCTTATGAGTCATTTTCTGATTTGGAGTTGAACTATGAGTTGTCTTTTGGGATTGCTTAAATTTGGGAATTGAATTCCTATTAGGAGATTATTGCATTCTTTTTTAGGGACACAGGTTTTGGAGAAGATTTTTGGGGAAGCTTGTGTGTTTGGCTTTTTGAAGATTTGTGGATTGTTATGGCTGCATGTTGAATTGAATTTCTTTGTGCTTCGATCGGGCACCTATTTGCAACATAGTTTTCAGATTTGCAGGTTGGGCTTGATTTTGGAGAGAATACTATTATCAGATCTGCAAGGGTTTTCATTTTCAGTTTCTGGCATTGGATCTAAGGTAGGCATTGAATTTTGCCTGTTATCTCTGTTTCTACTTTCACTTGTCTTTCTGTGTTTTTGATAGATCTGGGTATTCAAAAACCCTAGTATAGCTAATTTTTGTATTTTATTATTATTTGGCATTATAGTGTTACTCTGGCAAAATTTTGTTAATTAATTGTACATGGTTTGCCTATAAATCAATAAATTAATCTTCTTGTATAGTTAAACTATAGAGCTTGTAGAAAAATTTAATTCCCTTGAGAAAATAGATCAAATTGCTAAAAACCCAATCTTGGTATAAAATATCCAATTTTGGTTAGTATGTGTGTTGGCTGGAAAAAGTACAGTCATTATAAAATGGTCAATTTGAGTGCAAGATTAATCTAATATGTGTATGATTATTATATGTATATTTACTCTTTTAAAAAAAAATAGATTCCTTTGAAACAAAATCTTGAATTTTATATTTTCTTCTAAAAAAAATTAGAACTTGGGTTTAATTCAAAATATAAATATATATTAAACCTGTTATTACAAAAAATATATTCAATAAATAAATTAGAAGTTATTTGGCAATGTTTATTTGAAAAGCTTTATTCATATTAAAAAAAATCAGTATAAAAAAAAATGGAAATGGAAATTGGTTTTAAATAAAAATTGATTAACTTAATGGGGGCGGGGGCCACCACACCCCCCAACCCCCATCCCCTCTGCATGATGACAGAGACTACTGCCAACGGTAGTACTAACTCTGTCAAGGCAGAGGGAGTACTACCGGAGGCAGTACTGCCCTGCGGCAGCGCCAGTGCGGGGTAACGTGGAGGCAGGGGCATGGGACCCGCCAGGTCCCCCCCAACACTTTGTTTTTTTTTTGTTATTATTAATAATTTTAATTTACATAAATTGTAATACGTTAATTTTAAATTTAGTTTATATTTTATTTGTTTTATTAATATGTTATTTAATGTTTATTATATAAATTTTTAGTTTATTAAGTGATGATTAACTTAGTTAATAGAAATATATATTTGTTAGTTAGTTTTTATATATTATTTTATTTTTCGTGAGTTATATTAATCTAATCTAAATTAATGTATAAATATTTTAGATTAGTTAAATAATTGTAAATTAATTTTGTTTAATGAATTAATGAAAATTAGTTTTGCGAAATTAATTTGGATTAATTTTTAGAGATATTTTTATTTGACAGTAAATTGATCTAATTGATTAATTTGATTAGATGCTTGTCAATTTGATTCTGATAGGATATAAGAGTTCATTGAATTTGATTAAAATTAAATTAAGGATTTAATTTTGAATTGATTCATCTGACTATATACAGGGATTTAACTGAACATAAGCTTTAGTATTTGAAAATTAATTATAGTGAATGTAAATCGTTAGCCCTTTCTGAAGAACATTGACTTGACACATGCATGTGTAAATACTAAAATAGGATATTTTTATTTGTTAATACTGAAATTAGGCAAATTTTCTATTGAATTCCTAGAACGTCATTAGGAAATGATTCTCTTTATGAGTGACTTTAGTATGCTCGTTATGTCATGATTCTTTTGTCATTATTATGCAAACTATATTCTATTTGGTTCATGTTCATTTTGAAGTTACGGTGCTTGAAGATTCCTGTTTAGATCTTTATTTGTGAGTGTTGGCTTCTTGTTTCTGGACTACAATTCATGTGCATCTTGTGATGTTGTGTATTAGATGACCTAGGGGGAAACAGAGGCAGGGTTATGTATCAGTTGGATTGTATTTCAGTATCATGTTTATGTGTGTGTTTATTCTGATTGTCATCTATGAATCAATCTTATGGGCTCTTGTTGGTTATAATCTATTTTTTGTATCATTGTCATCATGTCAGTTTCTAGTGTATGAAACTGCATCTAGGATTACCTGGTCGAATACCTGATTGATGTTTATGTGATTATAAGCCTAGGGGAGATTGATTAAGTGCATCTTAGGGGAGTGGCTTACAATAGGGGCCAGGACCAAAAGTGGTCAGCACCTGGGTAACCTATTGTAGGTTATGTAATTAAGTGATAACATAGTAATTAAAATGTGTAGAGATCATTAAAAAGATAATATAGAGTATGGTTATGATTAGAATTCCTCATATCTGAGAGAGAGTATTCTAATCCCACATGGATCGTATTGTGGGTTCGGGGCCCAGAGTGGTTAGTTCCAAGGTAACTCAATGCTTGAGGGTCTGGGGTCCAGAGTGACCAGTCTAGGGTAACTCAAGTAGATAGACATGTGATGACACTCCCATAGCATGTAGCCTAGATCATCTCCTGAGTTTTCCATTTATGCCTCTGGATTAGTGTGTTCCACCTTTCTCTTTATTTTTGTAAACCTTGAGTAGTGAGCTTTCAGGATTCCTTGCTTAGTGTTTATCCTTGTGTGGTTTTGGTCATCCGATTGAGGTTTGTGGTTATCTCCTCAGCACGGTGGGATAGGCCTTTGTGGTTCTACATGGACGGGTGGTAGTGATTCTTTACCATTTGAGATTCGATGTCCCGGTGCTGATGTTGATGATACTTCTACTATTGGATGCCTTTATGGTTCCTCATTGATTCTTCATTGTTGGTTCCTTATCATACCTTCATTTATGTAGTCCTATATTAGAGTATCACATGTGATACCTAATAAGGACATGGTACTTCTATGTTAGATTATTATTACATATCCTGCAACATGTGTAGTGGATGTTAGTGTATTAGTTATCATGGATGTCCATGAGGATTGTATATTTTGATGTAAGTTTTTATTGTATCATTTATGATATGGAATCTTTTGTTATCTTTATTTAGTTGTTATTTGTTCTTAAGTAATTCTACGTAAAGGAACCCTCAAGTTTTGTTATCTATTCTGGATGTTGATTTCATGTGAGTTAATGGTAATTGCTTCTACACTGTTGTGTATCTTGCTTGTTAACTATTAAAAAAAATTTGTTCACCAAATATAGTTGCAAGTTATAGGTTAATTTCTCCTGGGTTCCTTGACGGGGCGTTATAGGGTGTCAAACTCTTCCAAAAGAAGAGTCCCCTCTAAAAAGGCCTCCACACAAACTCCTACGAATAAGATTGCATTCCTATTGGGTGGTATTCCCTAAGTCCCTTACATGGTTTCCAATTTTGGTCTCTTACAAAGGTAAGCTAAAAAGGTGGGATAAGGACTACCTTTTTAGTGGGTGGTGATCTTTCCAAAACCTGGTCCCAAAAGTTGATTTTCGTCCATCTTGGTAAACCAACTTTTGGATGGGTCATTTGGTCAACCAAGGGTTATCCTATGGTGAAAAATGACCCTTACCCTATGGTATATCAAGTGGAGTAACTAAAAATGGCCTAAACACTCCCCTAGGCACCTTTTTAACCCTCCAAAAGTGCATGATAAGTTCAAATTCAAAATTCAAAGATAAGACACTACCTCAAGGTCCCTAACCAAGAGATTTCTCATGGGGATCCTCAAGGGTACTATCCTAGGTTGGTGTTCAACCAATCCCCAAGTGGACATGTCATGGCCACAAGTACACACACATTTGTCAAGAGACACAAACAAAAAGAGACATGTCACAAGCCATGTGGCATATCCACTTGGGCATTCTCACATAAACACATTTACAATTAATAAATAATTCAAATACATTCATCCATCATAATTTTACAAAATAAATACATTACAATGAGGTTTTTGGCTTCTCACTAGAAGCAACCTTGGCTCAAATGGATTTTCACATTAGTCTCTGTGATGGTTCCCCAAATTTACCATGGCCTATTTCCCTACACACTCAAGTCCAATATCAATAGTCCAAGGAAATAAAACATGTAAATTCATAACATTAATAATCAAGACAATTCATCTGTCATTTCATAATTCACATGACAATAATCATTCACCCATAACTTACATACATCTCATCATGAAATATACAATTCAACACTAAATTAAACTTGAAACATAATCATTGCATACATATATAATTTAATTTGAAATTTAAATATCCTCATGACATCATAATTCATTCATTAAATAAAATTAAGAACACACATGTAAGTTCCAAACTGATGTCTCAGTAATCATCATCCAATCATAATATAATGTGCATCAAACTACTAATGTGATCAATGCATAACATAAGGTATCAGTAAAATCCATAGAGCATCAAAATATAATCATAAAATATGTCTATCTCAAATTGCATAACTGAATGGCTATGATAGGCTTGGGGTGAGGCCTCACATCCTCCCCCCTAGGCATGAACTTCCTCCTAGAGTTCATCAAAAAGATGGGGATATTGTGCTCTCATCTGCGTTGTGTCCTTTCATGATGCCATAACCTCATCATAGCAATCCCATTGGACCCTAACCTGGTCCAGCTCTCAGCCTCAAAGTGCTAGCATCTGGCAAGCCAAAATACGAATTGGCTCCAAAGCTAATTGACCATCTAACTCCACCTACAAGGCATCCCAATCTATGATATGAGTCTCATAAAAAATATACTTTCTCAACATTGACACATGAAAAACATCATGGATGTGTGACAGGCTCGGTGGCAAAGCAAGATGATAGGCGATAGGACCTATCCGCTCTAGTATCTCAAAAGGGCCAAAAAATTTAGGTGCAAGCTTAGAGCCCTTTCCAAATCAGATTGGACTCTTATGAGGCCGCACTCTCAAAAAGACCCTATCTCCAACCTGATAACTATGGTCTTCCCTCTTGGCATCTGCATACTTCTTCTATCTATCCTATACCTCCTTCAAATGATGTCTAATCAATGTCACCTATTGCTCTAAATCTCACACTAACTCAGGACCTAAAGCAACTCTATCCTCAATATGGTCCCAACTCAATGGTGTCCTGCATGGTCTACCATATAATAACTAATAGGGAGGCATACCTAGAGAAGTGTGATGCCCATTATTGTAGGAAAACTCCACCAAATGAAGGTACTCCTCCCACCTAGTGTAATGATCCATGACATACATGTGAAGCATATCCTCTGACACCTTATTTACCCTCTCTATTTTCCCATCGGTCTCTAGGTGATAAGTGGTGCTAAAATTGAGCTTAGTGCCCAAAGCTATCTGTAGTCCTCTCCAAAAAGATGATGTGAAGAGAGAATCCCAATCTAAAATAATCTTACGGGGTATGTCGTGAAGTCTGACAATATCCTACAAGAAAACATGTGCTACTACTGGAGCTGTAAAAGTGGTCCGAACGGGTGAAAAGTGGGCTACATTGGTCATCTTATCAACTATCACCATGATGGCATCATGGCATTGAGATGACATAGGGAGACCAATGATGAAGTCCATGGAAATAACATCCCACTTCCCCTCTGGTATCTCATGAGGCTGAAGCAAACCACCAAGGTGACGATGCTCTGCCTTAAGCCTATTGTTGGCTCCTGAAATCACTAGACTCAATCCTAGTGGTTTCGAGATGCCAATTGACGGATTCAAATCTCTTTCTCTAACTTGAATCCCTGCACTTTTGGTTAGAAACCAGGGTGGGTGTACCCAAACAAAAAATGATAACTAAAAAATTGCTAATCTAAGAACTAGGATCTAATATGTCTAATCTAGGATCAAAACTGAAAGCCTAATCGATCAAACTACAACTATACTAAAGTATCAAAACTATAATGTTATAACGAAATTAGGGTTAGAAAAGATGAAAATGCTATTAGAAATCAAGATTAGTGAATCAATTGAAAACTTTTTAAAATCTAAGTCCTAATATAGATAATTGCTTCAAAATTGAAATGGGCAAAACCTAGAAACCAATAAATGAAAATGACAGATATGTAAATACAATACTGAATATGAGACCAGTGCCTATAACATTGGGCATCAGAGTCCTGACAATTGAAATGTGTTAGGAGACATAAATGAATTCTAAATTATCAATATAGACAACTTTATTGAATTTAACTCCGATGTTTATAGACCAACCAAGTGCGCACTTTTGGAAGAGTTTAACTAAAAACATATTCTAGGAGACCAATATTTTCATCAAATATACTGATAACTTGAATTCAAACCGATCACTTTACAGGAACTCAAAAGAATTCATCCGTACATAAATATCATCAAAAACTCTAAATTATAACATTAAAGAAATTTAAACTTATCTCAATCCAGTAGTGTTACAGTACTGATGACATTTCATGTATCAGCCTTCCAGATTCGCCTATAAAAATTTAGTCCATGATATGTGTATATGCCATCAAAAAATTGTTTTAAAACTTTTAATGTTGATGAAAATGATGATGTCCCTCGTATCAAATGTTTCCCTATAAATGTAATTACCAAAGGTTTTATGTGAAAAGACATAACCTTTCATAAAACCTAATCCTAGCAACTAACCCTAAAATATGCCTAATAAACTATTACAATGATTGTTCGGGAAAATCTTCCCTAAATTAATTTCATTCTGGTATCCTATGCATAATAATTTGTTCTTTAATTTCCTGCACACACAAAATAACCGATATTAGTTTGTAATAAAAACATTATATAATGTGTTAATTTTATAAAATATTTATTATTTATTAATACTTGTTTGAAAAAAGAGTATCATAAAATGAAATCCTTCACACAAAATTTATTAAATTGTGAAACATACATAAAAACAATATTCTCATATTTTATTTTAAAAATAAAGCATATTGCATTCATTCTAAAATAGAATCCCTTAAATGATATTAACCCTAAAATAAAATTCATTTACTCAAAGGTTAATTTATTAAGCTCACAAAATAATTCCTTAAAAATATTAAAATATGGAAAATTTATTAATTGTTAAAATATACATGATTAGGGAATATAAATTTTTACCTTCCTGAACAACCCTAATGTACATCAAAAGAATAAACTTACTCATAAAAGTAAGTAGAATGAAAAAATAAAACCCTAAAATTAAATTGACACAAAAGTGAGAAAACATATTTAGGGAAATAATGAATCATCATTCAAACCCTAATAATATAAAATTTAATCTACAAAATATGTATTATTAAAGATTAATAATAATAAAATTACTTCACCCTAAAAGTATTTCATATTAGCTATAGGTGAAAATGTGAAAATGAAAAGAGGATAGGTTATTCGGTAAATAAATTAATTAAATAACAAACTAACTGAATCATATAACTTAAGATAATTAATTAAAATATTGAAGTTCCCCCTTAACAAATAATATTAATTTTAATAATTTATTTTAAAAAAGAAATACAATTATCTTATATTTATATATTTATTTCTACACATATTCTCGAAGAATAATGTAGAGTAGTTGGTTAGGGGTAGAGTCGGGTAGATAGGTAGGAAGAGGAACGGGTTGAGAGGTCGAGTGTTCAACTCCCTCTCCCCGTTCTTTTTCCTAAAATTTAGAAAATATATAAATACAAAATAACACAATAATCATATTATTAAATTATAAAAGTAATTAGGGAAGAGGTAACTCCCTGTGTGAAAAGTGATTTTGATTTCTCACCTGCACATACAATTAAGATAAGTAAATACTTTTCCCCTATTCCTCTTGAAGAATAATTGTAGACTAATTGGTTAGGGGTGAGGGATTAGGTATGTAGGCAAAAAGATCAGCTCGAGAGGTTGAGTGTTCAACTCCCTCTCGCCGTCCTTTTGGCCTAATTATATATACATATTTCTTATTTTTCAAAATTATCAATATTAAATAACAAAAATGCATAAGATGAAACATTTACAACCTAATATATGGGAGTAAGAAACAATAAACGAATACATCCTTTATCTATTTCAAAATTTTAATAAAAGATTTACAAAATATACCCAGTATGCATTATACTTCCCTGACATTCGATCTCTTTTGGAGCTGAAATTTTAGGTGCCAACAGTGGCTCCAATTGGGGACGTGTGTCCATACCTGGGCACAACGAGAATCTAGTATTCTCTGGAGAAGCAGACCACTAACATAAAGTATTAATGATATACAAAATATAAGCAATTGAAAGAAAGGAAAACAAACTCAGTTACCTCTCCAAAATAATAGTTCTCATGCTGAAAATATCAAATATGAAGCTTGTGGAGAAAATGTAAATAAGAGAATTGATTTCTTAGGAGAGATACTTACCTGAGCAGATAACCTTACCTCTATCAAAAACCTTGTTTTGGTTATGTAACATTTTATGCCTTCTTGAAATGTATTGAACATAGTTTTTATTCCACCCATCACAATTCTCAATGTAATAAACTTGCTCATCACGAGACACATTTCCTGACTGTGAGATATCTTCTTCACATTCTGGAGAGATCTCATTTATTTCACAAAATGGATTAACACATGGTCCATATCCATCCTTTTCAAAAAAATTTATAAACATTTTTCCTTCATCAAATGTTTCACTCCTTTGAGGTTTTATTTTATCAAATATAACCTGATCATGATTTTCGCTTGTTTCCACACAATCCTCAATTTGTTCACGATTTCCATCTTCGTATGAATTTTCATTAGGGATTTCTATAGATTTCTCAATGCATTCATTTTCTTTCATCAAATCATCGAATACAATTTTAAGGATAAGCTTTACCTGCTCACGAGTTACTCCTAAACTGTATATTTTTTTTAAAAAATCTGGCCTGATATCAGAAGATATTTCACGGAAGATATCCATCATCCTCATAAACAAACTCACCGCATTTTCATTGTCATATCGTTCTAAAGTAATAAATGCATCCAAGGGAGATAATGATTCATCCCCCTGGTGTTGATTTACCTGATGACCCTATTGACGAGTGTGGGGTTGCATCGTTCCTCCAAAATGATGCTGTCCAGAATGCCCGAATTGTTGATTAGTGCCTTCATCATAATATTGTGCATGGTTCTGTGCTGCATTATTATGACTGTGTCGGTTTTGATAATTCATACCAATTTTTATGTCTCCATTATTATGATAAGAACCATGATATCTGTGATTCCAGTCATTGTACTGTACAAAATGTTGCTGATTTTTGTTCCAGTTATCTGTATTTAAGTTATTATACAGTACATTGTTTTTACCGTATTCATCATTCTCAGTAAACTGATAATAATTACTTTGCCTATACTGTGGCTCACCACCCTTTTCACTATGATGCATAGTATCATAATTCATAGGAATATGTCTTTTAAAATATTCTTCTTTGTTAATCATAGAATGACAAATGTTACCTGGCTGCACATTTTCAGTCGCAATTGGATAATCCTCATTATTCACATTCATATTTTTTATGCTGGGCATTTTGTTTGGCCGTCTCCCATCATGATTTACATAATTCCAAGCATGAATAAATTTATTTGATTTTTCTCTCCCATTAATATTTTCATAATGATCTTGTTGTGAACAAACATCTTTGTTCATATTTTTAAAACCAATATGAATATCTCTATTATTATATTCATCTTCTCTGTGTGTGAATCTATGCATCTTATCTGGCTGCTTATATGAACTATTATTTCTTTCCCAATCTTCATTATATTTTTTATTGTCATTGCTTCTGGAACCTCCACCTTGTGTAAACTGTTTTTGGCCATCTCTTGCAATAACGTTTGTCGTCCTATTATTATAATAACCATTATTTATATTATCACATAGATCTACAGTGTGCCAGTGTTGTGCATTGTTAATATAATGATAACCTTCATTTTGTCTATCATGCGCATCCTTAGTGCTTTTTGACCATTCAATCAAGTTCCCATATTGGTGTTTTTTATGATCTTCATGATATGTGTCACGCTGCTGGTATTCTAGGTAATGTTGCTGTGTAAGTTGATTTTCATGATGATCATTGCTATTTTGTTGATCCATACACGGAGGTTGATAACGCTGTTTGCCACCTCCCATTTCCTTTTGCGCATATTCCTTTTCTTGCACATCATTATTAATAAGGTGCGCATGGTGTTTTGAAAACCTCCCATCATCGCACTTCCAACCAAACATATCTTTATGCTGCCCCACAACCTTGTCTTCATAGCTATAAAGTTGGGATCTCTTGTCTTGTACGGTTTGTGCAACACTATCCCTTGGTTGCATGAATATCTGCTGCCATTTTTCATCATCACCATGCTGGTAACACATATTACCCGCTTGCTTATTTATTTGAGTATTCTGTGCCAATCTATGTGGCTGCTCGCGTGGATAATGTTGTGTTGCACGATGATGGGCTTGTAAAATGTGAAACTTCTCATTCTCTCCTCCATACGCATCACCAGCCAAAACGTTTTGACCACTCACAAAATTTCCAGATTGAAGATAAGGTTCATTTTCACATTGATAAATGCCATGTCTGACGTTGTATGAAGATATGTTATCAGTAGCTCTCCGTTGTTCCTTACGCAAATCATTTTGCAGCGTGTCATCATCATGTATATCTTTCCCAACTCCTTCTGGCTGCGTGAATTTCATACCGGGCTGCACGTTTCCCTTATCTTGCAGATGGTGTTGTGTTGCGCAATAACTTTGATGATGCGCTAAATGTTTTCGGTAGGATGATCCTTCACTCAAGTTATGAGTGTAGTTGGGAGGCTGCTCATTTCCAGAATCTTCTGTAATTTTAAAATTATCAAAACTGTGTTTAGCGTGAATATCATCTTTATGATACTCATCATCTTTATGCATGAAATAGTGTATTTCATCTGGTTGATTATTACTGTAGTTCACATAAATATTTCTTTTATAATAACTTTCACTTTCCCCCCGTGTGCATTGGTTGGTACTATTATCTTTTATTGGATTATTTTGCAACGTGCTTTCATTCTTCTGCGCAATTTTGGGGTTATGCAACTGCTCATGATCACGTGCGCTATCATATCGGTTATTACACACTCCAAAACACACCTTGCCACCTTTGTTTTGAGCAAGCATATTGCCATTGTTTTGTTGTCTTTGATAATCGTCATTACCTTCTTTCACAACATAGGCATGACTCCGAGAACATTGGGCTAAATCTGGGCGATATTCACCATGCATCTACTGCATTTGAACATATCCACCACGGAGATCTTGAGGACCGTGCTCCTGGTTATTCTCTTTACTTGGCTGCATATAATATTCATTATTATATTGTTCCCCTTCTGTATTTTCTTGCCCAGACCCATAAGGCTGCCCACGTTTTTCTCTATGCTGCTCATTAAACACATTCTTGTTCTCTTCTCCAGTACTCACATGTTGATCATACCTGGGATGATTTGGCTGTAATAATTTTTGCTCAAACCTGGAAGTACCATATTGCTCACGCAAGATGTCAGATTGCTATGTGTATTCATAACTGTGATCATTAGTGGGTCGGATACCTAAATATCTTTCAACGTGCTGGTCACATTTTTTATTGAACAGACTAAGTCCTTGATAATATCTTCTTTCAATTTGCTGATTTCCAATACTTGCATTAATGCATTCCTCTTGTCCATGATGCATACTAGGCAAATCATGCAGCTGTTCGTGTTCATGACTTTTCCCAACCTGAGAGTCATGTAGTTGCCCACGTAGGTATTGACTTTGACAATATAAATTATCATTTCCTTTCTCATATATATGCACTTTAGGATAATATTTATCCTGGCCAATATTCTCATCAGTTTGATAATTATTAACATGATGGTCATGTGAATAATTAAAAACTTCATTATCACTTTCATAAACTTCATCCTCACCACCTCTTTGCAGAAAATGAATGTTATTAACATTTTGAAAATATCTGCCATTATCTAACAAACCACAGACACATCTGTCATGCACATTTTTAAAATTATGACAAAATTGATCATTATTTTCCCTCCAATATTGTGTACCCTTATTATACTGGGGGTGATCAAAATTATTAAACAAACTATATGCTTTTGCATTATGCACAGGATATCCTTTTTGCAACTTATTCAGATCCCATACATCATCCTGACCATTGTTCTGATCACTGTCGTGTCTTCTTATCCTTTGTGCACCATCTCGGGAATCATTTGTATTTCCCGATTTGTTACTCAGGTCACACATCGGATTGTCAAAAACTTTGAACCGTTTACTGTAATCTTTTGTGGTTATTCCTATCCGGTTTCAACTCAGTGAATGAATCATTCTTTAGGGACCTTCTCCCTAACATAAGTTTCGCTTGATACTGGTTTTTTAGAGTCGCCACCTCACTTCCTGTGAGGAAATAGTACTTGTTCTGAGTCTTTTTCCCCAGTAGAGTCTTCACAACTTAACCAGAGGTTCTGAACCTGACGATTACTGATATCTTTCCCCAGCAGAGTCGCCAATTTGTTGGCTCCTGAAATCACTGGACTCAATCCTAGTGGTTTCGAGATGCCAATTGACGGATTCAAATCTCTTTCTCTAACTTGAATCCCTGCACTTTTGGTTAGAAACCAGGGTGGGTGTACCCAAACAAAAAATGATAACTAAAAAATTGCTAATCTAAGAACTAGGATCTAATATGTCTAATCTAGGATCAAAACTGAAAGCCTAATCGATCAAACTACAAATATACTAAAGTATCAAAACTATAATGTTATAACGAAATTAGGGTTAGAAAAGATGAAAATGCTGTTAGAAATCAAGATTAGTGAATCAATTGAAAACTTTTTAAAATCTAAGTCCTAATATAGATAATTGCTTCAAAATTGAAATGGGCAAAACCTAGAAACCAATAAATGAAAATGACAGATATGTAAATACAATACTGAATATGAGACCAGTGCCTATAACATTGGGCATCAGAGTCCTGACAATTGAAATGTGTTAGGAGACATAAATGAATTCTAAATTATCAATATAGACAACTTTATTGAATTTAACTCCGATGTTTATAGACCAACCAAGTGCGCACTTTTGGAAGAGTTTAACTAAAAACATATTCTAGGAGACCAATATTTTCATCAAATATACTGATAACTTGAATTCAAACCGATCACTTTACAGGAACTCAAAAGAATTCATCCGTACATAAATATCATCAAAAACTCTAAATTATAACATTAAAGAAATTTAAACTTATCTCAATCCAGTAGTGTTACAGTACTGATGACATTTCATGTATCAGCCTTCCAGATTCGCCTATAAAAAATTTAGTCCATGATATGTGTATATGCCATCACAAAATTGTTTTAAAACTTTTAATGTTGATGAAAATGATGATGTCCCTCGTATCAAATGTTTCCCTATAAATGTAATTACCAAAGGTTTTATGTGAAAAGACATAACCTTTCATAAAACCTAATCCTGGCAACTAACCCTAAAATATGCCTAATAAACTATTACAATGATTGTTCGGGAAAATCTTCCCTAAATTAATTTCATTCTGGTATCCTATGCATAATAATTTGTTCTTTAATTTCCTGCACACACAAAATAACCGATATTAGTTTGTAATAAAAACATTATATAATGTGTTAATTTTATAAAATATTTATTATTTATTAATACTTGTTTGAAAAAAGAGTATCATAAAATGAAATCCTTCACACAAAATTTATTAAATTGTGAAACATACATAAAAACAATATTCTCATATTTTATTTTAAAAATAAAGCATATTGCATTCATTCTAAAATAGAATCCCTTAAATGATATTAACCCTAAAATAAAATTCATTTACTCAAAGGTTAATTTATTAAGCTCACAAAATAATTCCTTAAAGATATTAAAATATGGAAAATTTATTAATTGTTAAAATATACATGATTAGGGAATATAAATTTTTACCTTCCTGAACAACCCTAATGTACATCAAAAGAATAAACTTACTCATAAAAGTAAGTAGAATGAAAAAAATAAAACCCTAAAATTAAATTGACACAAAAGTGAGAAAACATATTTAGGGAAATAATGAATCATCATTCAAACCCTAATAATATAAAATTTAATCTACAAAATATGTATTATTAAAGATTAATAATAATAAAATTACTTCACCCTAAAAGTATTTCATATTAGCTATAGGTGAAAATGTGAAAATGAAAAGAGGTTAGGTTATTCGGTAAATAAATTAATTAAATAACAAACTAACTGAATCATATAACTTAAGATAATTAATTAAAATATTGAAGTTCCCCCTTAACAAATAATATTAATTTTAATAATTTATTTTAAAAAAGAAATACAATTATCTTATATTTATATATTTATTTCTACACATATTCTCGAAGAATAATGTAGAGTAGTTGGTTAGGGGTAGAGTCGGGTAGATAGGTAGGAAGAGGAACGGGTTGAGAGGTCGAGTGTTCAACTCCCTCTCCCCTTTCTTTTTCCTAAAATTTAGAAAATATATAAATACAAAATAACACAATAATCATATTATTAAATTATAAAAGTAATTAGGGAAGAGGTAACTCCCTGTGTGAAAAGTGATTTTGATTTTGATTTCTCACCTGCACATACAATTAAGATAAGTAAATACTTTTCCCCTATTCCTCTTGAAGAATAATTGTAGACTAATTGGTTAGGGGTGAGGGATTAGGTATGTAGGCAAAAAGGTCAGCTCGAGAGGTTGAGTGTTCAACTCCCTCTCGCTGTCCTTTTGGCCTAATTATATATACATATTTCTTATTTTTCAAAATTATCAATATTAAATAACAAAAATGCATAAGATGAAACATTTACAACCTAATATATGGGAGTAAGAAACAATAAATGAATACATCCTTTATCTATTTCAAAATTTTAATAAAAGATTTACAAAATATACCCAGTATGCATTATACTTCCCTGACATTCGATCTCTTTTGGAGCTGAAATTTTAGGTGCCAATAGTGGCTCCAATTGCGGACGTGTGTCCATACCTGGGCACAACGAGAATCCAGTATTCTCTGGAGAAGCAGACCACTAACATAAAGTATTAATGATATACAAAATATAAGGAATTGAAAGAAAGGAAAACAAACTCAGTTACCTCTCCAAAATAATAGTTCTCATGCTGAAAATATCAAATATGAAGCTTGTGGAGAAAATGTAAATAAGAGAATTGATTTCTTAGGAGAGATACTTACCTGAGCAGATAACCTTACCTCTATCAAAAACCTTGTTTTGGTTATGTAACATTTTATGCCTTCTTGAAATGTATTGAACATAGTTTTTATTCCACCCATCACAATTCTCAATGTAATAAACTTGCTCATCATGAGACACATTTCCTGACTGTGAGATATCTTCTTCACATTCTGGAGAGATCTCATTTATTTCACAAAATGGATTAACACATGGTCCATATCCATCCTTTTCAAAAAAATTTATAAACATTTTTCCTTCATCAAATGTTTCACTCCTTTGAGGTTTTATTTTATCAAATATAACCTGATCATGATTTTCGCTTGTTTCCACACAATCCTCAATTTGTTCACGATTTCCATCTTCGTATGAATTTTCATTAGGGATTTCTATAGATTTCTCAATGCATTCATTTTCTTTCATCAAATCATCGAATACAATTTTAAGGATAAGTTTTACCTGCTCACGAGTTACTCCTAAACTGTATATTTTTTTAAAAAAATCTGGCCTGATATCAGAAGATATTTCACGGAAGATATCCATCATCCTCATAAACAAACTCACCGCATTTTCATTGTCATATCGTTCTGAAGTAATAAATGCATCCAAGGGAGATAATGATTCATCCCCCTGGTGTTGATTTACCTGATGACCCTGTTGACGAGTGTGGGGTTGCATCGTTCCTCCAAAATGATGCTGTCTAGAATGCCCGAATTGTTGATTAGTGCCTTCATCATAATATTGTGCATGGTTCTGTGCTGCATTATTATGACTGTGTCGGTTTTGATAATTCATACCAATTTTTATGTCTCCATTATTATGATAAGAACCATGATATCTGTGATTCCAGTCATTGTACTGTACAAAATGTTGCTGATTTTTGTTCCAGTTATCTGTATTTAAGTTATTATACAGTACATTTTTTTTACCGTATTCATCATTCTCAGTAAACTGATAATAATTACTTTGCCTATACTGTGGCTCATCACCCTTTTCACTATGCAGCATATTATCATAATTCATAGGAATATGTCTTTTAAAATATTCTTCTTTGTTAATCATAGAATGACAAATGTTACCTGGCTGCACATTTTCAGTCGCAATTGGATAATCCTCATTATTCACATTCATATTTTTTATGCTGGGCATTTTGTTTGGCCGTCTCCCATCATGATTTACATAATTCCAAGCATGAATAAATTTATTTGATTTTTCTCTCCCATTAATATTTTCATAATGATCTTGTTGTGAACAAACATCTTTGTTCATATTTTTAAAACCAATATGAATATCTCTATTATTATATTCATCTTCTTTGTGTGTGAATCTATGCATCTTATCTGGCTGCTTATATGAACTATTATTTCTTTCCCAATCTTCATTATATTTTTTATTGTCATTGCTTCTGGAACCTCCACCTTGTGTAAACTGTTTTTGGCCATCTCTTGCAATAACGTTTGTCGTCCTATTATTATAATAACCATTATTTATATTATCACGTAGATCTACAGTGTGCCAGTGTTGTGCATTGTTAATATAATGATAACCTTCATTTTGTCTATCATGCGCATCCTTAGTACTTTTTGACCATTCAATCAAGTTCCCATATTGGTTTTTTTTGTGATCTTCATGATATGTGTCACACTGCTGGTATTCTAGGTAATGTTGCTGCGTAAGTTGATTTTCTTGATGATCATTGCTATTTTGTTGATCCATACACGGAGGTTGATAACGCTGTTTGCCACCTCCCATTTCCTTTTGCGCATATTCCTTTTCTTGCGCATCATTATTAATAAGGTGCGCATGGTGTTTTGAAAACCTCCCATCATCGCACTGCCAACCAAACATATCTTTATGCTGCCCCGCAACCTTGTCTTCATAGCTATAAAGCTGGGATCTCTTGTCTTGTACGGTTTGCGCAACACTATCCCTTGGTTGCATGAATATCTGCTGCCATTTTTCATCATCACCGTGCTGGTAACACATATTACCCGCTTGCTTATTTGTTTGAGTATTCTGTGCCAATCTATGTGGCTGCTCGCGTGGATAATGTTGTGTTGCACGATGATGGGCTTGTAAAATGTGAAACTTCTCATTCTCTCCTCCATACACATCACCAGCCAAAACGTTTTGACCACTCACAAAATTTCCAGATTGAAGATAAGGTTCATTTTCACATTGATAAATGCCATGTCTGACGTTGTATGAAGATATGTTATCAGTAGCTCTCCGTTGTTCCTTACGCAAATCATTTTGCAGCGTGTCATCATCATGTATATCTTTCCCAACTCCTTCTGGCTGCGTGAATTTCATACCGGGCTGCACGTTTCCCTTATCTTGCAGATGGTGTTGTGTTGCGCAATAACTTTGATGATGCGCTAAATGTTTTCGGTAGGATGATCCTTCACTCAAGTTATGAGTGTAGTTGGGAGGCTGCTCATTTCCAGAATCTTCTGTAATTTTAAAATTATCAAAACTGTGTTTAGCGTGAATATCATCTTTATGATACTCATCATCTTTATGCATGAAACAGTGTATTTCATCTGGTTGATTATTACTGTAGTTCACATAAATATTTCTTTTATAATAACTTTCACTTTCCCCCCGTGTGCATTGGTTGGTACTATTATCTTTTATTGGATTATTTTGCAACGTGCTTTCATTCTTCTGCGCAATTTTGGGGTTATGCAACTACTCATGATCACGTGCGCTATCATATCGGTTATTACACACTCCAAAACACACCTTGCCACCTTTGTTTTGAGCAAGCATATTGCCATTGTTTTGTTGTCTTTGATAATCGTCATTACCTTCTTTCACAACGTAGGCATGACTCCGAGAACATTGGGCTAAATCTGGGCGATATTCACCATGCATCTGCTGCATTTGAACATATCCACCACGGAGATCTTGAGGACCGTGCTGCTGGTTATTCTCTTTACTTGGCTGCATATAATATTCATTATTATATTGTTCCCCTTCTGTATTTTCTTGCGCAGACCCATAAGGCTGCCCACGTTTTTCTCTATGCTGCTCATTAAACACATGCTTGTTCTCTTCTCCAGTACTCACATGTTGATCATACCTGGGATGATTTGGCTATAATAATTTTTGCTCAAACCCGGAAGTACCATATTGCTCACGCAAGATGTCAGATTGCTGTGTGTATTCATAACTGTGATCATTAGTGGGTCGGATACCTAAATATCTTTCAACGTGCTGGTCACATTTTTTATTGAACAGACTAAGTCCTTGATAATATCTTCTTTCAATTTGCTGATTTCCAATACTTGCATTAATGCATTCCTCTTGTCCATGATGCATACTAGGCAAATCATGCAGCTGTTCGTGTTCATGACTTTTCCCAACCTGAGAGTCATGTAGTTGCCCACGTAGGTATTGACTTTGACAATATAAATTATCATTTCCTTTCTCATATATATGCACTTTAGGATAATATTTATCCTGGCCAATATTCTCATCAGTTTGATAATTATTAACATGATGGTCATGTGAATAATTAAAAACTTCATTATCACTTTCATAAACTTCATCCTCACCACCTCTTTGCAGAAAATGAATGTTATTAACATTTTGAAAATATCTGCCATTATCTAACAAACCACAGACACATCTGTCATGCACATTTTTAAAATTATGACAAAATTGATCATTATTTTCCCTCCAATATTGTGTACCCTTATTATACTGGGGGTGATCAAAATTATTAAACAAACTATATGCTTTTGCATTATGCACAGGATATCCTTTTTGCAACTTATTCAGATCCCATACATCATCCTGACCATTGTTCTGATCACTGTCGTGTCTTCTTATCCTTTGTGCACCATCTCGGGAATCATTTGTATTTCCCGATTTGTTACTCAGGTCACACATCGGATTGTCAAAAACTTTGAACCGTTTACTGTAATCTTTTGTGGTTATTCCTATCCGGTTTCAACTCAGTGAATGAATCATTCTTTAGGGACCTTCTCCCTAACATAAGTTTCGCTTGATACTGGTTTTTTAGAGTCGCCACCTCACTTCCTGTGAGGAAATAGTACTTGTTCTGAGTCTTTTTCCCCAGTAGAGTCTTCACAACTTAACCAGAGGTTCTGAACCTGACGATTACTGATATCTTTCCCCAGCAAAGTCGCCAATTTGTTGGCTCCTGAAATCACTGGACTCAATCCTAGTGGTTTCGAGATGCCAATTGACGGATTCAAATCTCTTTCTCTAACTTGAATCCCTGCACTTTTGGTTAGAAACCAGGGTGGGTGTACCCAAACAAAAAATGATAACTAAAAAATTGCTAATCTAAGAACTAGGATCTAATATGTCTAATCTAGGATCAAAACTGAAAGCCTAATCGATCAAACTACAAATATACTAAAGTATCAAAACTATAATGTTATAACGAAATTAGGGGTAGAAAAGATGAAAATGCTGTTAGAAATCAAGATTAGTGAATCAATTGAAAACTTTTTAAAATCTAAGTCCTAATATAGATAATTGCTTCAAAATTGAAATGGGCAAAACCTAGAAACCAATAAATGAAAATGACAGATATGTAAATACAATACTGAATATGAGACCAGTGCCTATAACATTGGGCATCAGAGTCCTGACAATTGAAATGTGTTAGGAGACATAAATGAATTCTAAATTATCAATATAGACAACTTTATTGAATTTAACTCCGATGTTTATAGACCAACCAAGTGCGCACTTTTGGAAGAGTTTAACTAAAAACATATTCTAGGAGACCAATATTTTCATCAAATATACTGATAACTTGAATTCAAACCGATCACTTTATAGGAACTCAAAAGAATTCATCCGTACATAAATATCATCAAAAACTCTAAACTATAACATTAAAGAAATTTAAACTTATCTCAATCCAGTAGTGTTACAGTACTGATGACATTTCATGTATCAGCCTTCCAGATTCGCCTATAAAAAATTTAGTCCATGATATGTGTATATGCCATCACAAAATTGTTTTAAAACTTTTAATGTTGATGAAAATGATGATGTCCCTCGTATCAAATGTTTCCCTATAAATGTAATTACCAAAGGTTTTATGTGAAAAGACATAACCTTTCATAAAACCTAATCCTGGCAACTAACCCTAAAATATGCCTAATAAACTATTACAATGATTGTTCGGGAAAATCTTCCCTAAATTAATTTCATTCTGGTATCCTATGCATAATAATTTGTTCTTTAATTTCCTGCACACACAAAATAACCGATATTAGTTTGTAATAAAAACATTATATAATGTGTTAATTTTATAAAATATTTATTATTTATTAATACTTGTTTGAAAAAAGAGTATCATAAAATGAAATCCTTCACACAAAATTTATTAAATTGTGAAACATACATAAAAACAATATTCTCATATTTTATTTTAAAAATAAAGCATATTGCATTCATTCTAAAATAGAATCCCTTAAATGATATTAACCCTAAAATAAAATTCATTTACTCAAAGGTTAATTTATTAAGCTCACAAAATAATTCCTTAAAGATATTAAAATATGGAAAATTTATTAATTGTTAAAATATACATGATTAGGGAATATAAATTTTTACCTTCCTGAACAACCCTAATGTACATCAAAAGAATAAACTTACTCATAAAAGTAAGTAGAATGAAAAAAATAAAACCCTAAAATTAAATTGACACAAAAGTGAGAAAACATATTTAGGGAAATAATGAATCATCATTCAAACCCTAATAATATAAAATTTAATCTACAAAATATGTATTATTAAAGATTAATAATAATAAAATTACTTCACCCTAAAAGTATTTCATATTAGCTATAGGTGAAAATGTGAAAATGAAAAGAGGTTAGGTTATTCGGTAAATAAATTAATTAAATAACAAACTAACTGAATCATATAACTTAAGATAATTAATTAAAATATTGAAGTTCCCCCTTAACAAATAATATTAATTTTAATAATTTATTTTAAAAAAGAAATACAATTATCTTATATTTATATATTTATTTCTACACATATTCTCGAAGAATAATGTAGAGTAGTTGGTTAGGGGTAGAGTCGGGTAGATAGGTAGGAAGAGGAACGGGTTGAGAGGTCGAGTGTTCAACTCCCTCTCCCCGTTCTTTTTCCTAAAATTTAGAAAATATATAAATACAAAATAACACAATAATCATATTATTAAATTATAAAAGTAATTAGGGAAGAGGTAACTCCCTGTGTGAAAAGTGATTTTGATTTCTCACCTGCACATACAATTAAGATAAGTAAATACTTTTCCCCTATTCCTCTTGAAGAATAATTGTAGACTAATTGGTTAGGGGTGAGGGATTAGGTATGTAGGCAAAAAGGTCAGCTCGAGAGGTTGAGTGTTCAACTCCCTCTCGCCGTCCTTTTGGCCTAATTATATATACATATTTCTTATTTTTCAAAATTATCAATATTAAATAACAAAAATGCATAAGATGAAACATTTACAACCTAATATATGGGAGTAAGAAACAATAAACGAATACATCCTTTATCTATTTCAAAATTTTAATAAAAGATTTACAAAATATACCCAGTATGCATTATACTTCCCTGACATTCGATCTCTTTTGGAGCTGAAATTTTAGGTGCCAACACCTATGACACTCAAGACATCGTCCCACTATCTCATCTATATTTTGTCTCATCCCTGGCCAATGATATAATTGTCTCAAATCTGCATGCATCTTCTTGACTCTAGGATGTGCTACATAAGGGGCCCTATGAGCCTCTAGCATGATGAATACTCACAAGTCACTGGAGGATGGGACATAGATGCATCCTCTATGGCCTAAAAGCCCATCTGAATCTAGGGAATAGTCTAAATATTTACCCTCAAGGGTATTCTGAGACCGAATGACCTGACTAACCTCTGCATACCAAGCATCCTCATGTAAATGATGCAATATCCAATCCCTCAACTCAGTACCTATTGTCATAGAGTAGGCTCCATGGTGTCTCCTACCCAAAGCATCAACAACCACATTCTCCTTCCCCTTGATGTAGTGGACATCAAAATCATACTCACATAGGAATTCCATCCACCTACGCTATCGTGCATTCAAGTTCAACTGAGAGAAGATATACTATAAGCTCTGATGATCTGAATGGAGCTCAAACTGATGACCCAAAAGAAAATGCTACCATCTCACTAAAGCATGTACCAATGTACGTAGCTAGCTCAAGGTCATGAGTGGGATAATTGAGCTCGTGAGTCTTAAGTTTCCTAGACTCATATACAATGGCTCACCCATTCTACATAAGAACTGCTCCCAAACCATCTAAGGAAGCATCTGTGCAAACAACAAAATTTGTTGATGGATCAGGCACTGCTAGAATAGGTGCACTGGTAAGTGCCTTCTTGAGTTCTTGGAAGGCCCTCTCACACTTCATGATCCACTCAAATTTCTTTCCCTTTCACTGAAGAGAAGTGATGGGATGTGCCACTCTAGAAAATCCCTCTACAAATTGCCTGTAGTAACCTGCCAATCCCATAAAACTTTTGACCTTGGTCACTAAAGTAGGTGTAGGCCAATCCATGATGGCTCTAATCTTAGATGGATCTACTAAGATTCCATCTCTTGAAATAACATGCACAAGGTAATGAATCTATGTCCTATAAAAAGCACATTTGGACAAACTGCCATATAACTAATTGTCTCTAAGATAGTACAAAACCTATCTCAAGTGCTCTTCATGCTCCTCTTCATCCCGTGAATATATCAAGATATCATCAAGGAACAAAACTACAAACTTATCTAGGAAAGTGTGGAATACCCCATTCATAAGGCTCATGAAAACTTCTAGAGCATTAGTGAGTCTGAAAGGTACAACTGTGAACTCGTAATGTCCATATCTAGTACGAAATGTAGTCTTAGGAATGTCACTATCAACAATTCGTAACTGGTGGTAACCTGACTTAAGATCAATCTTGGAAAATACTTTAGCACCCTTAAGCTGATCAAATAAATCATCAATCCTAGGGAGTGGATACCGATTTTTGATGGTAAGCTTATTAAGCTATTGGTAATCCATACATAACCGCAAGGATCTATCCTTCTTCTTAATGAAGATAATAGGTGCGCCCCAAGGTGAAACACTAGGATGAATGTGACCCTTCTCCAAAAATTCCTCTAGCTAAATCTTGAGCTCATTAATCTCATTAGTGGTCATCCTATAAGGTTCCCTCGAAACTAGAGCATCTCTTGGCACAAGATCAATATGAAAATATACTGCTCTATGAGGAGGCATGCCTAGAAGCTCAGTAGGAAACACATTTGCATACTCTTGAAGTATAAGAAAATCATCAAGAGATGTTTCCCTTTCCTCCTCATCCTCTCTATCACTGATGGTAATGGAAAAAGGATGACATCCCTTCTGCATGCTCCGCTTAAGCTACATAGTAGAGATCATATGAAGAGAGATGCCTCTCTGAATCCTGTAAATCACAATAGGTGTACCATTATCATCAAGGCACTCAATCCTCTTCTATTGACAATCTAACTTAGCTTTGTGGGCATAAAGCCAATCCATGCCAAGCACTATGTCATAAGAACCAAGAGGTCTGATACGAAGATCCACTGTAGTGATGAAATCACCAATATGCACCTGGCTATCCCTCACTAAAGATTTGACTAACACTCTAGACCTTGATGCTAACTCCACTTCCCAACTAACTTCCTATCTTGCTGCCACAAGCCCACAATGCTCCCCAAAAAATGGAGATATAAAAGAATCAGTAGCACCTGAATCAAACAATATAGTAACACTAATACCACTAATCATACCTGTAGCCTCTATCATTGTGGCTTGGTGCTCGGCTTGGCAGTTATCAACTGCTGCAAATGCTCTGTGAGACTTTCCAAAGTCTCCAACAGTAGGCTCAAAAGCTGCCACACACTGACTGCCTAACATTTGACCCTGTGGAAAATCATGAGCTAAGTGCCCCATGGCACCACATGCATAGCAAGGACCTTGTGTGAAATTCTATACTCCCTGTGGCCTAGAGAACTGCTGACCACTGGTCCTACTAGAACCATTGAAACCCCCCCAAGAGGATTGCTAAGTCCATGTTGGGGGTGCATCTATATATTGCTATCACTAATCCTTTCTCTATCCCTGTGCATGCCACTATTTGGGCTTAGAGCCCTGTTGTCCCTATGGTGGCTTTTGTTTCTAGTTTTGTTGAGTTTGCTACTATGGGTTCTTATTAAAAGACCCCAAGGAATTCCTGTTATTATTCTTCCAGTGACTCTTCTGGTGCCCCTGTGACTGTGATGCAAAGTTATAGTTCTAAGACCTGTCATGAGCATCTCTAGACTTACCTTGAATCTCTTCTGCAACCAAGGACATTTCTACGGCCTCACAAAAGGTCTTTGGTGAGGTCATGTGAACTTGTCCCTCTATCCAATCATTGATTCCCTTAACAAAATAGTTGACTCATAACTTTTCATCCTTCATGTAGTCTACATAGAGTAGAAACTCAAGGAATCAAGTCTCATACTGTAGCACTATGAGTCCCCTCTGCTGGAGCTCATGGAACTCATCAATATGCCTCTGTCTATAGTGCTTTGATAGGTATCTATCTCTAAACCTTTCTAAGAAGGTCTCCCAAGTCATGGTGTCCATAGTGGTGTTATTCTTATATTCTTCCTATTTCCACCATGTGGAAGCACCTCCTCTCAAAAGGAGTACTGCAAAATGAGCCTTGACATTGCTATCATACTGATGCAACCTAAAGCACCTCTCTAAGCTTGAAAGCCATGCCTCAACATCTGTACCCTCTATAGAACCATGATACAAAGGTGATTGTAACCATAGGAGATCTCTAATATGATCCCCAGCATCACGGGGTGCCCTCTAAACAATACCAGGTGGTGGTTCTGGCATGTGAACCAAATCCACCTCATGTGCCCCCTGCCCTTCCTCTCGATCTCGTGGAGGACTCCTAGTCCTCTCTCTCATCTATGATCTCTATCCTCCAGACAGTTGGTGCTCTGGCTGAGGATTAACTGGAGGCAACCTCTCCTATATAACCTCGATGAGATTTTGTAAGGCTAATAGGACTGCCTGATTAGGGTCTGCTAGTGGTGGTGGTGGTTGATTAAATGCTAACATCTCAGCCCTTTGTTATACCTTCTCACGAGATGAGGGAGCTCACCTAGCCCCTCATCCTCTCATACGTCTCCGAGCTTGATGCGTAAGGGGAGGCATCCTAACAATTTAAAAGGGTTAAGGGTTAGCTAAGAAATGCAATGGGTTTTAGGTTCCAATGTTGAAACCTAGACTCTGATACCAAGTGTCATGCCCATAAATCTCACTCTAAAAACACACCAACTTTTTTTTTCAAAGGTTAAATAAGTGCAAGTTTATGTTGCGGGTTATTAGTTAACTAAAACAAAAGTTTGAAACAATATTTCTTTACAAACATCGGTGATTTAAGTTACTAGATGAATTAGTTGTATCAAGGGAGTATATCTAGATAGCGAAGCTACAATAAAAGTCAACCTATCATTTAAGTTCGTTCATGAAGTACCGACTATAATTTTAGCTATACCAATATCGAATCATGGATCCCTATGCCAATGCTATACTACAATGAGTCGATTGGATACATTTATTTAAGCATCGTGTTAATGTATGAAGGAATCTATTTAGCTAATTGGTAGCTATACAGGTTTATTTGATCATAACATTTAGATTATAATTTAACTTGAAATTTTCTATAATTTAATCCCATAATATTCTTCCATTAGAAACTTACTTTCAACCCTTAACAGGTTAAATAAAAAAAATACATAATTAAAATAATAATTATATCAATTAATAGTAATTAATATAATTATTAATTAATAGGGTAATTAAATAATTTATCAAATAATAGTAATTATATTAATTACTAGTACTTAATTAAAATAAATGTCATACCATAAAATAAATAAGTTAAACATTAATTATATTAATTAATGACATTTAATTAATATCCTTCTTTTTCTAACAGCAAATTTTATTAATCTAATAATTAAATGATAATTATATTAATTAATATTATATATTAATTAACATAATTATTAAATATAACTTGAAAAGAATAAATATTATATATATTAATTAATATTATTAAATAGTATAAGTAATAAATAAAATTATTAAATATTATATATTAATTAATAATAATAATATTAAATAATATAAATAATAAATAAATTAATAAATATTATTTATATCAATCAAAATTATAAATATTAAATAATATATCATATAAAATAATTAATAAATAAATAAACAATCAATAAAAAATTAAGTAAAATAAATTTATTAAGTGGGGGTTTGTTTTACCCCCACCCGCGCCCTTTTTTTTTAAAGTCCCTCGTGAGGACTGTCCGCGTGGGACCATCACTCCGACGGTACCCACGCAGCACAATAGGGTACTACCGTAGGTAGGCTGTTGTGCGTGACAGACTTGCTGCGGCACCCCCTGCCATTGAGGGCAAGGGGTACAGGGTGTGGGGCCCCCGGGCCCCCCCTCAAAATTATTTTTTTAAAAAAATTTTTTGTTTAAAAAACAAAATTTATGTATGCGTTTCTGGATTTGATTGTGTGTAGTTTTTGGATCAACATTTCAGATCACACACTGTGATCCATCATCAGGAAATAAAGAGTGTGATCCGAAATGTTGATCCAAAAACTACACACAATCAAATCCAGAAACACATACATAATTACAATGTATTGTGGAAATCTGATATCATTGAAAAAAAATTTGTTTTTTTTTATTTAAATTTTTTTTTTTTAAAGTTTGTTTCATGAGCCCTACGTGGGCATTAAAAAAGTGTCCCATTTATTTTATGTAGATTTTTTTTTTAAGGTGATGGATCTATCACATGACCATTAATTACTTTATTATTATGTTTTGTTTTTTCTTTATAGGCTATGCTCCTTTATAGCCTTTATGGGACTCTTTTGGGGTGATGACCCAGGTGGGTCCCCCCAATAAGATGTGTTCTATAAAATATGCTAGTTTATCTCTATTTGAAGACAAGTGGATGAGTTTTAAATTAAAATATTGACTGTGTAGTGGAAAATGTATGGAAAATTTTTCCCATACATTTTCTAGAGACCTGTAGGTCTCTCTTTTTCTTTTCTTTCACTTTTCTCTTATAATTTTTCACTTGATTTGTTTTCTTCCTTCTCTATAAATTTTTCATTCTTCTCTAGTTGTGTTGGTTTCATTTTTGTAAAAGAGTATATAGTTATGGTCCATTAAAAGAATGAATTCTAAAGCACAACATAATAGAGAAATGAACAATGATAAAATTTGACTAAGTTACTCATTTCAATGGTCAATTATTTTCAACAACAAAGAATTACTTCCATAGAAATATCATACAACAGAATTAGCAGAGAGAGTAATGTGTTTTATTTCTTTCCTTGCTTATCTCTTAGCATTTTCTTTTAAATGAAACTATTTCAACTGAACTACAATAAAAATTTTGTCTTTATAATATATCAAATGGTTATAAAAAGGTTTTTCCATGAAAAGATAAACGATACTTTCACATAAACTACTCCAACAAAATCCTTACATTCCTCTTATGAAACAAATACATTGTTTAATACTTATTAAATATAACATGAATACATAAAACTCTTCCTTTGGCCAACCTTCAATATTCACATAAGAACATAAACCTATCACAATAAAGACATATTTTCAAAACTTTGATGCCACAACCTATGATACAAATACAATTTTTGGAGTGATTACTCCATTACAAAAATACAATGAACTTATGGGATTCACAAGTTTCCCTTACAATAACTATAAACATGAAATAAGAGTGATCCAACTCAATATGAAAATATTATCAACTCTTCAAGATTTCAAATCCAACCATGAAGTCTTCAATGGCTCCAAAATCCTGTAATACAAAAATATATAGGCCAAGGAGTGCTCACCTCCCATCCTAGGCTTCTAAAAAGCCACCCCCGAGCTTGGGGAACCATCACAAGGACAAGGAGAACACTCAAGAAAACCCACAATAACAACAACACACAACAAAAAACATAATGAAATCTCCCTTCCAAGGCTAACACAAGAGTCACAAAATGACCCAATATAGGGTGAAGGTGGAACCAAATTCAAGAGGAAAAAGCACATCTCATGATAAGAGCTAAGCCATCACTTGGCTTCCTCATCATGTATCTTTCACCACAAACACAATCTCAATAACTCCTTATGCCCCCCAATATACAAAATAAATAAAGGAGATGGCTATATGGAACTCATACATCCATGTTTCATCCCTCTCCTATCCAAGGAGAGACTCTACACCCTTGAATGTCCCAACAAATCCCTTCACCCCCAAGTCTTCTCTTCCCTCCCAAGGGTGAGTATGGCCTTGAGAACTCCCTCAACAAAACACTACAACACATACAAGAAATTTTTTTTAAAATAACAAATGAAACTACATATTTAGAATGCTAAGAAATCATGCTCAACAACAAGCTCATGATTCTCATAACATCCATAAAAACTACACTTTCACAACACAAAGGAAATAACACTACAAAAAAACTTAAGATTCACAAATCCTCCATTATCACAAAATAACAAGTTCTCAACACATACACTACAAGAAAAATAATAACTAAATTTTTGATACAAGAAAATAATATACAAGAGAGCTCTATCTCTCAACATGAAAACAAGAATAACAGAAGTGAAGAATACCACCAACCTTGATCCAAGCTATGGAAGAAAGTTGATGAAGTCCTCTCCAAATTAGCAAATCTCTAAATCTAGAAAGTGGGTGTCAAACTCTTCCAAAAGAAGAGTCCCCTCTAAAAAGGCCTCCACACAAACTCCTACAGATAAGATTGCATTCCTATTGGGTGGTCTTCCCTAAGTCCCTTACATGGTTTCCAATTTTGATCTCTTACAATGGTAAGATAAAAAGGTGGGATAAGGACTACCTTTTTAGTGGGTGGTGATCTTTCCAAAACTTGGTCCCAAAAGTTGATTTTCGTCCATCTTGGTAAACTAACTTTTGGATGGGTCATTTGGTCAACCAAGGGTTATCCTATGGTGAAAAATGTCCCTTATCCTATGGTATATCAAGTGGGGTAACTAAAAATGGCCTAAACACTCTCCTAAGCACCTTTTTAACCCTCCAAAAGTGCACGATAAGTTCAAATTCGAAATTCAAAGATAAGACACTACCTCAAGGTCCCTAACCAAGAGATTTCTCATGGGGATCCTCATGGGTACTATCCTAGGTTGGTGTTCAACCAATCCCCAAGTGGACATGGCATGGCCACAAGTACACACACATGTGTCAAGTGACACAAACAAAAAGAGAGATGTCACAAGCCATGTGGCATATCCACTTGGGCATTCTCACATAAACACATTTACAATTAATAAATAAATCAAATACTTTCATGCATCATACTTTTACAAAATAAATACATTACAATGATGTTTTTGGCTTCTCACTAGAAGCAACCTTGGCTCAAATGGATTTTCACATTAGTCTCTATGATGGTTCCCCGAATTTACCATGGCCTATTTCCCTTTACACTCAATTCCAATATCAGTAATCCAAGGAAATAAAACATGTAAATTCATAACATTAATAATCAAGACAATTCATCTGTCATTTCATAACTCACATGACAATAATCGTTCATCCATAACCTACATACATCTCATCATGAAATATACAATTCAACACTAAATTAAACTTGAAACATAATCATTGCATACATATATAATTTAATTTGAAATTTAAATATCCTCATGACATCATAATTAATTCATTAAATAGAATTAAGAACACACATGTAAGTTCTAAACTGATGTCTCAGTAATCATCATCCAATCATAATATAATGTGCATCAAACTACTAAAGTGATCAACCCATAACATAAAGTATCAGTAAAATCCATAGAGCATCAAAATATAATCATAAAATATGTCTATCTCAAATGCAGAACTGAATGGCTATGATAGGCTTGGGGTGAGGCCTCATAGAAGCATTAAAATTAATATTGATAAAATATATCCAAACAAGAAGCTTTAAAATTAATATTCATAAGTTTCATAAATATTAGGACTTCTTCCTAGCCCTTAAATTATAACTGCAAGTCTGGGTGTCCTTGGAGAGAGGTGGTGGAGCCCATTAAAAAAAAAAAAGATTATAAGAATACAGTCTTTATAATATCTATGAACTGCAATTTGTGGGTAATAGTGATACACAAAGAAAGGCATAATTAAGTTGTACCTCTCATTCACAAGCCTACATGTCTTTATAAGGAGGTGGTGGAGCCTATTACAAACATAAAAAATTATAAGAATACATTAATCCTTATAATATCTATGAGCTACAATATGTGGGTAATAGTGATACACAAAGAAAGACATAATTAAATCATACCTCTCATTCACAAGCCTACGTGTCCTTGGGAGGTGGTGGTGGAGCCTTCGAATCCTTGGTAGGAGGTGGTGGATTCTGTGAGTCCTTGGGAAGAGGTGGTGAAGCCCATTACAAACATAGAATATTATAAGAATATAGTCCTTATAATATCTATGAGCTGCAATATGTGGGTAATAGTGATACACAAAGCAAGGCATAATTAAGTCATACCTCTCATTCACAAGCTTGGATGTCCTTAGAAGGATTTGGTGGAGCTTGAGAGTCCTTGGGAGGAGGTGGTGGATCTTGTTACAAACATAAAAAATTATAAAAATATAGACTTTATAATATCTATGAGCTACAATACGTGGATAACAATGATACACAAAGTAAAAAAATTTAATTTGTACCTTTCGTGCACAAGCCAACACTTATAATTAGTGTATATATATACATGCATATATATATATATATATATATATATATATATATATATATATATACACATATATACACTAGTACAATTGGCATCTTATTCGATAGATAATTGGTTGAATTTTCTACCAAAATTGGTCGAATAATTGACAAATGGTTTGGTCGCTATTTTTTGAGTCAAATTTTTGACATATCGTTGTTAAGGTAGAATGTTCTACGTCAATCTTGGTCAAAATTCACATTTTCTATTAGGAAGTCATTAGGTCAAACTTTTGACCAAAGCAGGTTGAAAGCTTTAGACCTTTCAACCAGCTTTGGTCGAAATCTTTAGACTGTGTGACCGAGATGCCAAACCAATGACGCTAAATTTTGACACAAAGTGGTCGATATTTAGACCAATCTATGTGAGTGTTTCGACCAAGGTTCGTCAAAATTTTGACTAACAATGGAATGTTAAAAAAAAAAATAGAAGATAAATATCCAGAGTAATCACCAACAACATCCTGCTCGGTGATTAGTCTAGATATTTATATTCAAGTGTTACTTTGCATTAATATATATCAATGTGTATTTTGTTATGTTACTTTACTATTTTTTTTTAATGGTAATTGGTAATTTTATTAATCGTAATGGGTTAGAACCTAGCCCAAACCAAGGATAGCTACATTCAGGAGAGCTATCTCCCCAAATATTCCGTAAACCCACATCAATCACATAAGCTTTAGAAGATACAACTTCCCATTTTGATGTAGATGATCATCTGATCGCTCATCCACCTTGTCTTAGCACCCAACAGGTCTTTTCTTTTCTCTACCCTCTGGTGTGGCTGCTACCTTTCTAGCACTCTACCCATCATCCAAACCATCCACTCCCTTCATAACATTTTTCACTTTCCATGCATTTCCAATATCTTGATTCTATGTCTCACCATGCACAGCTTGAGAAAAACTCTTTTGCTGCTTTATCTTCTTCTCCACCATATAATCTTTCCACAAGGATGCAACCTTGGAAATTCTTTGCTTGGAGCATTGGGAAAATTTATGCCCTATTTGAAAAAACCTCCTGCACTAGAATGGAATCCCTTCATAATCCAGAGGCCATTCCCAGCACCCTTTACTAATTTTAAGTAATTTTATACGAAAGCTAGCACATTTTGTGCATGGATGAGAAATAGTATCCAAAGTTTCTAGATTATGAGAAGAGCTATGAGTGGAGGCCAAAGAAGGGATATATGTGAAGGTTTTATAGACATAGGTTATTGAATCATCATCTCTACAATGATACTCAATCTAGAAACCCTTGTATGTATATAGCCACTCTAGAAAATCTCCACATCTAGTAAATCTCCACAAAAATCCCTTCTAGCCTCCACTGCATATACGTCTTCTCAGAATCTAAAAACTCTCCATCATTGATTCTCATCAATGTATGAATAAAATTGTGAGAAAATTCTTAATCCCTAATTCAATCTTTGACAAATAAAATTGTGACAAAACACTTAAAGAATATGGAAAGCTCACAATGTTTAGAGACACACTTGACTCCAAGTGCCATGTACAACCAAAATAATTTTTCCCATTTTGGATAGTAAGTCTAATTTAATTTGTCCATGGACTGAGACCTTAAATTATTGAACCTCTCTTTGTTTTGAGAATAGTTTAACATTCTCTACTTAACAGGGCCAACCGCGTGAAGGTGGAAGCTCATCTAGCCCCTCCTAGGAGCCTCTTATGACCCATTACAACATTTTAAGACCTCTAAGATGTATTCTTAGGGATCGTAAAGGGTCATAAGGGTCATAAGGGGTCGTTAGACAAAAAAGATAAGAAACATAAATGTAGGCATCATGGTCACAATTTTTTGGAGTCAACATAATTGAGTGGTATACCCAAACGATGCAAAGCAATCACTACTCCTCTAGTCCCAAGTCGACAATGTGGGATCCAAAAACCATAGATAATGAATAAATTTAGAGAGCAGAGGAGGGCCGTAACGACCAAAATAATAGATAACAAACCTCAAGTTAAATGAGGCAATTGCAAACATTTTAATAGATTTTCATTATTAAATAATGAAATTTGCATATACTAGTGTTCTAAGCCCCCTCATTACATGATTTATTATTGTAAGCCCCCTCCGACTTACACATCTAGAAAATGAAACTACAACCTATTGGGATTGAGACAAACCTTATAAAACAACAACACGTAAGAAGGATTGCTTCCCAACATCTACTGAATACACTTGTTGGAGGACCTTGTATTCAACAGATGTTGGCAAGCGATCCTTCTTAGCTGTTGTTGTTTTATAAGGTTTGTCTCAATCCCAATAGGTTTTAGTTTCATTTTCTATATGCGTAAGTCAGAGGGGGCTTACAATAATAAATCATATAATGAGGGGGATTAGAACACTAGTATATGAAAATTTCATTATTTAATAATGAAAATCTATTAAAATGTTTGTAGTTCATATTTGTCCTGTACTATTTTGGCCATTATGGCCCTCCTCTGCTCTCTAAATTTATTCCTTATCTATGGTTTTTGGATCCCATAGTGTCAACTTGGAACCAAAGGAGTAGTAGTTGCTTTGCATCATCTGGATATACAACTCAATTATGTTGTCTCCAAAACATTGTGACCATGATGCATACATTTATGTTTCTTAGTTGTTGTGATATCTACATTTATGTTTCTCAGCTGTTGTGTTTATGTACATGTTTTTTATGTGTTTGGGAAGATATCTTTCTAGCCTGGGCCTGGATCCTTTGGCAATTAGCTTCATAATAATGAAGTAGATGACAAATGAACAATTAGCTTCCCAAGAAAATCCCATAAATGAACTTTGTGTACCCCAATTCATGTGCCCTCTATGTGTACCCAAATGATATATTTGAAACAACAAGGGTAAGGCTAAATTTACCCTTGTTATTTCAAATATATCATTTAGGTATGCACAGAGGGCACATGAATTGGAGTACACACAGTTCATTTATGATATTTTTCTTGGGAAGCTAATTGCTTAGCTCTCATCTGCTTCATTTATTATCAAACTAATTGCCGAAGGATCCAAGCCTAGGCTAGAAAGATGTCTTCCCATTCTGTTTAATCCATATTACTTGTTCTTGTCAAACTTCCTTGGTATGGTAGGCCTGTTCTCTGCAGTACTCTTCTTTAATATGTGTTCGATGATAGGCATCTTCTTCTTCTTCCTAATTACAGCCAGAGCTTCCTTTTCATCAAAATTAAACTCCACTTCCCCCATCTCATCATCCTCATCACCCTCAACTGCCATCCTAAGCCCTTCTTCCCTCTCTAGTTCTTCAAGCCTTTGCAAGATATCTGGATCAATAAAGTCTGCAACTTTGTGTCCATCCATGATCTCAGGAATATCATCTTCTTTCCACTCTTCATTTGCCAAAATATACCACTTCTTCAAGCTTGTAGAGTAAACTCCAACCCCACCATTTTCATTCTCAATATCCTTCAAAGCACTCATAGAGAGTAGCGTGCCATCATTCCCCCCTCCTGATTCCCAAAGAACCCACCCATATTTTTCCCAGTGTCAGGTCTCATCTCCGCAACCAATTTTGCATCCTCCTCTGGTAGTGTCTCTAGTGATTGTAAATCAATCTTATTACAAACTACAATAAGAGACTTATTGGAAAATGGATGTTTTATGTTATGAAACGAAGCTTCTTGTTGCACAATACTATAACCTAAGGACCCCAAAACATCAAGGAAAAAAAAAACAACCACCTTCAAATGAGCCAAGGCAATAATACTGAGCATCTCGATGGTGCTCCTATCCTCCAAGAGGTGGTCCAAAATACTAGGGGTATCAATAACCTGATACCTCAAGTACTTATAATCAGTATGCTCAACAAATATCTAGACTTATTAGTAAAAGCATAAGGTTGCACATCCACATCCGCCCTAGTAAACTTATTAATAAAATAACTCTTGCCAACATTAGGGTACCCACAAATCAAAATAGTCCTAGTATTTGGGTTAATAGATGACAAACTTTCCATATGTTTCCTCACCTATTCGAGGTAAGCCAAACTTGGTCCAATTCTCTTAACAATGGTACACATCCATCCAAGTGTAGCAACCTTCAAAGATTTGTAGCGGTAAAGAGAATCCCCATATTTTATCAGCCTAACATAGTCTTTGGCCACTTTGGCAATGAGATTGTGAGAAGTATTGATATGGCCCTTGGCCAGATTGTTCCTAAAAAAAAATTACAAAACTGAACCAATGGCATGTTTACACAAAAAACAAATTACAAAACTGAACCAATGGCATGTCTACAACAAAGAAATAGAATGATAATAATATGATGAAAATTCTACTGTATTTAATACATGCCAAAGGACCAGTCCCAATAATTCTTAAACATACTTTATCTGATATGATGAATTCTTAATAAAGTTCTAATTCTATAGACTGCTAGCATGAAGGAAGATTTGACCTAGCCAAATCTTCCTTGTACCACACAAAAAACTATGTGATAACTATGTCTACTCCAACCTTAATTGTTTAAGAATTCATCATATCAGATAAAATATGTTTAAGAATTGTTGGGGGTTCTATTAGACCTTTTTTGTAAACATGTCATTGGTTCAGTTTTGTAAAAAAACTTTTTTGTGTGAAATGCATTTAAATGGAACCTTTCTCTATTCAATTTTGTTTCATTGTTAATTCATGAGATTATAAGCAACAACTTGTCAGAAACGACAATTAAAATTTATGTTTGTCTCCTCATTCATGCCTTGTTTGCTGTAGTCCTACACCTAGGTGGAAATGAATGGGTGGTTGGGACAAAAATTGCAAGAAGAGGGGCAGATTCTGCCCCTTCAAAATTTACCTTTACTTCATCATCCCAGACTTAGTCACTTTCATGCCTTTAGAAGCCCCCCCTTTTAAAATTGGACTTAGATTCAGGGACTTGACTGATTTTGATCTCACACTTACTTCCTCGACTTCACCAAAATTATTAATTTTAACTTTGGTTATGTTAAAGGAACTATGTTGACTTTATTTTGTAGTTTTTTAACATGAGAATTTATAACTCATGTACCTCATGCTAATGTACTTGGATTAGACTAGACATTATCCAACCTCTTGTGAGGGTTGTCACTATTATTAATTAGTGTAAAAGGAGGACCGCCTGTGTGTTATAACACTTTATATAAATACTCACTATTTGGATAATGTCTAATCTAATGCAAAATAGTGTATACAAGGTATCCAAGCATAGTATCATGAGTTACATGAGTTATGTTCATCTCACTAGATATAGATGGGCATTAATGCTCAATTGAATGATATGTTCTCATAAAAATGTGAACTCCTATTAATCTACAAACTCATGTTAAACAACTACAAAATAAAGTCAACATATTTCCTTTAACACAACCAAAGTTAAAATAAAATTATCTCTATCCCTATGATAAACTAAGTAGCCTTCATATATTTTATGTCAAATCTTCCTTCGTGCTAGCAGTTGGTGTAGGGGCACCAAGGTCAAAGGCAAGAGTCATGAAGAGCACCAGGGTCACTAATGGATCCTTAGGTGTATTTGAAACCAAATGGCCTCTAAAGGTCATTGAATCATGTAAGAAGAATATTCATGGTCATATGATATTATTTTGATCATATAGTGATCTTATTGTAATCAAATTTTGAATGTAAACCTTAATGGCAACAATAAGCCTAAAAGGTACCTAAGTATCACTACGAATAGATTATGGATTGATCCTAGGTTAGGGGATTGGTAAAATGACCAATAATGGGTTTAAAAGATGTAATAAGGCTATTAAAGCCTCTAAATGTTGTCAAGAGCACTTGAAGTGTAAAACATTGTAATGTGCCCATATTGGCAATATGAGCCTAAAAAGGCTTAGTTGGGGTTAGTAGTAAGGGTTATAGGATTAATTGGTTTTAAAATTTGTCATTAAACCTTTTAGAAGTCTTTAGATGGGATTTGGATGATGTTTTGTCGAGTTGACAACTTTTGTTGTCAACTTGATAATAAATTTCTTGTTTAGATTGTTAATACAGTCAGTTTGGTGACTAGTATCAGACAATTAGAAGTTAGTTAGTAGTTAGAGTCAAGTTATTAGAGTTGGGAGTCTATTTCAAACACATCCACATGAAGTGGAGTGGGTGTGGTCGAATTTATGTATCAAGGAACAAATGGAAAAGGTCTTTTAATCAATAAAGATAATACCATTCTCAAACAATTGTACACTATCGTGGAACAGTCAACACAACAATGGAACTATATGATTGATTGAACATGGTTTTTGTTGGATTATGTCCTAGGAACATTTCCTTACATTATATTTACATGGTTCTATAGTCATTATATTATTTTTGTTATTATTAAAGTCAAGAACTTGACTAGTGTCCAGGAACAGGATTGGCATTGTAGGCACAGTCAACGTTGGGTTTGTAAATAATATAATGTAGTGACTCTCCAACCTCTATGGTGACTATAATTTGGTGGGAGAGGTTTAATAATGTAATATATTATTGTAATGAAGAGTTATTATGCAGGAAAATGGAGTGGTGGCATTGAAAAGTCACTGATTGTTGAAGTGTGTTGTATGAACTAGTGCACTAAGTCAACACCAATCATGGATGGGAGATACCCGATGAATGGAGAGGGTAGATGATGGTTGAAATGGTCCTTGGGGATGTATTAGAAGGTGTTAGAACTAGTTTTGAGATTGTGTGTTGCAAGGAAGAATGATATCTCTAAAACCCTTGGTTTCTAGCCCAAAAAGTGAGGGTTTGGTGAATGGGCAAGTAGATGAGTAGGTGGAATCATAATAAGTTGAAAATCAGTGATTTTGAATCATATTATAAGACTTTTTAGGGTCATGGAGACCTAGAGGCAAGTGGGGATAGGAGTTCCTTTGTTGAGGGAGGGCTAATTAAGCGTAGTTGGAGAGTTAGAGGGTGAAGGAAATCTTCACTCGTAAAATGATGAAGGACTGAGACTGAGATGAATTTAGTAATGCTAAAAAGGGTAATAGAAAATGTAAAAACATTTCTAGGTTATTTGGGAAGTTTTTGAATGATTTATTGATTTCAGGGTGTGAAGGGCTACTAGGGAGGCCTAGAAAGGCTATAGAAGAGGAATGGTAGAAGCTGAGTTGATTGTAATGAATAGGAAGTTGGAACATGGTAGATATACCATAATAAGATGATCTATGGTGTTGGGATCAAGGTGAGAGGTTTAGTTGGAGTTTTGGTATGGTGGAGGCACTAGGTGCACTAAGTGGCCTAGAATGAAGTTGGTGCAATGAGAGATTGGAAAAGGGAAGTGGGAAGGTGAACTTGTGTGGAATGGTTGTGGGAGTGACTTACAAAGTCAAAGAACTCTATTTGATCTTTGAGTGGGACTAATTCCTTGAGTTGATTCCAAATTTCTTGTTGAATCCTCAAGTTGAGTTGGCCTATTTAAGGTGATAGTAGATGGCTTTGCATTAGCAGTCTACAGAATTAGACCTTTATTTTAAATGCATTTAATACAAAAAAAAATACAAAACTAAACCAATACATGTTTACAACAAAGAAATAGAATGATAATAATATGCTAAAAATTCTATTCTATTTAATACACACCAAAGGACCAGTCCCAACAATTCTTAAACATAGCTTATCTGATATGATGAATTCTTAATAAAGGTCTAATTTTGTAGACTCCTAACATGAAGGAAGATTTGACTAAGATTATACATAAAATTTTCACAATAAATACTTACTATTGGGATAATGTCCAGTCTAATGCAAAATAGTGTATACAAGGTATCCAAGCACACTAGCATGAGGTACATGAGTTATGTCCATCTCACTATATATAGATGGGCATTAATGCTTAATTGAATGATATGTTCCCAAATAAATGTGAAATCCTATTAATCTACAAACTCTCATGTTAAAAAACTACAAAATAAAGTCAACATAGTTCCTTTAACATGTTATACACATAGGATATAAATTCATTTCCAAAGTGTAAGGTGTTAGAAAGTAAAGTCCACTAAGATAATTGAGAGGGGGGGGTGAATCAGTTATCAGATAATTATAACTTTTATCATCTTCAACAACATTTAACCATGTAAGCAATGCAATTACTAACCATACAAAGATATTCATACACAATGACACAATAATACAAGATATGTTGACTAGGGAACCTCTTGATCAAAGAGTAAACCCCGGTGTGAATGATGCCCACAAAAGATGCAATAATATGAATATTCCTTGTGAGAGGATGGACTCTATTAGGAGTCTTATGAAATACATTCAGTACATATAAATCCCTGTTAGGAGATTTTGAATCCCTATTAAAAGATTCTAACCCTGTTAAGAGTTATGGAAGATAGAAGGACCCACTGCCCAAACAGCTTCAGGGTAAGATCACTAAACACACTATCCAAATAACCTTAATATTATTCAGTAGAATAATATGAAATATGTTACCTACTTACTATGTCAAACCGCACTCACTGCTACATCAGATCTCAATTCCAGATCTCTGTACTTTGCATGTCTTCCTTCACAATTTCGCTTTCACAACCTCTTAGATTCTTTTCTTCACTTCATGCTTACATTCGCATGCAACCAAAACCATGCTCACACTTATTTCATATTACAACTCCATAAAATAAGGAAAAACATTCCTTCCTTTATACCACACTCAAATAATTACAAATGAGTCGGCACACAATTACAAAATAAAAGTTTTCACACGTTACATCAAAATTACACAAAACTGTCAGCTTCCAGATGCAATAACTCTTCACTCATGTGACCTTGAAGTTTGTGCTATGAATCACATCACCATCAATGTGTCTCAAACTTCCCTTTAACTGCACAAAACTAGATTCTATCCCGATTAGGAGATATCATCTGATTTCCACAAACTGCTACTCAAGAACACTGCATGAATATTGCTTTTACCAAAATACTCATAACTTTCATGAATTAGTGAATTATTATTTGCACTCTTAACCATAGAAAAATAACATATCAAAGAGTATAAAATCAACATTGTATAGCTCCAACTACAATATCCCATGTGCACTAATCAAAACACTATCTACTTCTCTGCTAGTCTCCAAAAGATCATTGTGTTGACATCAATGACAATCATAGTCATGAATGCAACAACAACTGCTATAGAATGATTGCCAACATCTAGCATTCATTCCTAACATAAGGTGTAGATTTATCTTAGAGCTTGGGATACTTTTTCTTCATAGAGCTTAGTACATTACAATGTTTTGTACAATATGTTTGACAGAGAATTTGAGCCAAATTCCCATTTAGTTTGTACTCATTTTGAATTGAATGTTTTCTCTTAACAACAAGTAGAACACTCTTATGCTAGGTCCTCATTCATGCCTTTTTTGTTGTAGTCCTACACTTGGGTGGAAATGAAAGGGTGGTTAGGATAAAAATCCCAAGAAGAGGGTAGATTCTGCCCCTTCAAAATTTACCTTTACTTCATCATCCCAAACTTAGTCATTTTCATGCCTTTAGAAGCCCTCCCTTTTAAACTTGGACTTAGATTCAAGGACTCAACTGATTTTGATCTCACACTTACTTCCTTGACTTTGCCAAAATTCTTAATTTTAACTTTGGTTGTGCTAAAGGAACTATGTTGACTTTATTTTATACCTGTTTAACATGAGAGTTTATAACTCATGTACCTCATGCTAGTGTGCTTGGATTAGTCTAGACATTATCCAACCACATGTGAGGGTTTTCATTGTTATTAATTGGTGTAAAAGGGGGACTTCCTATGTGTTATAGCACTTTATATAAATACTCACTATTTGGATAATGTCTAGTCTAATGAAAAATAGTGTATACAAGGTATCCAAGCACACTAGCATGAGGTACATGAGTTATGTTCATCTCACTAGATATAGATGGGCATTAATGCTCAATTGAATGATAAGTTCCCATAAAAATGTGAACTCCTATTAATTTACACACTCTCATGTTAAACAACTACAAAATAAAGTCAACATAGTTCCTTTAACATAACTAAAGTTAAAATTAAATTATCTCTATCCCTAAGATAAACTAAGTAGCCTTCATATATTTTATGTCAAACTACTATTAATCTGACTGTACCCTACCAGAATGACAAAGAAGCTTGGTGTACAGATGAAATAGGAAATCAAATAAAACACAAGTTTTTCCAATTAAAATCAGTGATCTTAAAGGTGTCAAAGTCTTGTTTTGGTTTTTCCTTTTCATTATGCAATAAGGAATAGTTTTCAAATATTCATATTCATTGATTGAATGCTTTGGAGGTTTTTATCTTGACTATCCCATGCATTATCCAGTCACTATGATTCCTTGAAGTATTTAAACCTTTTCATTTTGGGCACTTAGGGTGTGGATTCAAATGTAAATCTTATTTGGTTCATGTTTAGTAGGAACCAACAAAGTATTTGGAAACAATATTGTTTGTTTGGATCGGTTTGAGAGTCACATATCATGACTATACCCTCACTTACAATGACATAGATTGGTTTATTTATATTTCTTTCTTTATTTTAAATTTTACTTGTAAAAAATAACCATTCCATGGACTCAAAGGCCTAGAATCCATGGAATGAAGATTATTAACTATGTACAATATTGATATAACTTGGAAGTTGTAGAAGTTTGAAGGAAAAGAGTATTCACTAGCTATGACAGGGAGTGTTCCATGGAATTTATGTTGGAAAGTTGGCTATACTGGTGTATATGAATTAGTATAGTGCTATCATTATGGAAATAAAGTCATTTAGTAGTTTGGAGTCGGCCCACTTGATGAGAAGATCAGAAATCGGTTAAGTGTTGAAGACTAGATAGTGTATAGAGTACCTGAAGCTCAGAGCATCAACGCATGTGCGTACAACTAAGTTATGGTGTGCTCCCTAGAAGATAAGTTGGTTAGACTATATCCATGCTTAGTCTATGAGCGCATGATCCGATATGCAAGTATGCCAAAGTTACAAGTAGTTGAAGTTACATAGCCAGTGTGTGCCGGAGAAGAATAGAATAAGCAGCTGACTATTAGCATTTTGATTTGTGGTTATATTCTAATGTCGTAAAGGTTATGTGCCTATTTTAATTAGGTTACCAACATGTAAATATGTTTTTTTGTAAATACGCTTGAGCCAATTTAATTGGAAGCATTGTATGTAATTGGTTAAAGGGCTGACCTAGTTATTTGTTTTATATGTGCATATAAATATGAGATGCACCCATTATAATTAGCATGGAAGTTGTAATAGAGTTGAGATAAGTAGAGAAGAATTGTGTGAATAGTCTATAAGATGTATTAGATCTTTTCAAGAGGTCAAAGCATCATTGCATTAAAGGAACTGATCTGAAAAGCCATGTCACAATGACAGTTCATCCAATAGATATAGTGTGTATCTGAGATCAAAAGGTTGTAGCCTTCACCACTTGAGCAGTGAGCTCTAGGACCGTGCATCCACACCCCTAATAGGTTTTATTGTAAAAGACTCCTAACAAGGTCTGACCCTTGACAAGGTCTACTATACTTAATACATTGTAAAGAAACTCCTAACAGGGTTAAGGATCTTCTAACAAGGATCATAAAACACTAGTACATAATATTAGTGGGTGTCAATTCCCACCAGGGTTTTTACCTATTTGGGTTTCCTCATAACCATATTGGTGTTATGTGTTGATTTTATGTTTCATGTTTATGTGGATGTTCATTTCAGTACCTAAGGATTTAAGTTTAGTTTAAAGATTAAGTGAAAAGATAAAATATAGTGAACACTAATTCACCCCTCCCTCTCAGTGTTCCCATTCCTAACAATTGGTATCAGAGCTTTGGTCCTCAACAAAGAAGTTTAACCACTTGAGGAGATCATGGACAAAGAAGAAATCAAACATCTCAAAAGAAATCTTGAAGCTACTCTTGAAGACCTGGACAGATCTGAAAAAGAAATTGAAGAACATAAGGAAAAACTCAATGATGCTCAATTAGTCATCAAAAGGCTAAGGAAGAATTTGAAAGAATTCTCTACTAGTGATGTAGGGATAATGGTCAAGAAAATAAATGAAGAAAATACATCCTTGAAAGAACAGCTTGAAGAATTTGATGATAAACTAATTAACAATTAGGAAGTCTATGATGAACAAATCAAAGAGAACCTTCAACTGAATGAATAATTGAGGCAAGCAAACATGGAAATCTTGGAGCTAAGAAACAACAAAGAAAGCTTGGAATCTGAATTGAAAGATGCTAAGAATCACATTGATAAATTACACACCAGTTTTGATTTGATAGAATCTCAGTTGTATGCAAGAAGAGAAAAAGGAGATACTAGTTGCATTGGATACAATGAAGCACAAAATTAGATTGACAACATGTGAGCAAGAATGAAAGCACCAGAATGCACCTCAGATGCTAAGGAGACTGGAAGTCAGACTAAGGATCATATTGAACCACCTAAGAATGAGCACAAGCTAGTAGACCACACTTGTTAGGCATGTAACAAGCATGGACACATAGCAAGGAACTGTACAAAGGTAAGACCTTTCAATGGTTACTATTATTCATGCAATAAATTTGGTCATAGAGCTATGAATTGCAAGACAAGTCAAAAGAATAGGACTCAGTATAATCAAAGAAATTAGAATCTATCAAATGTAAGAATTTCTCAGAATGTTACATGTCAGATATGTAACTATAATGGTCACTTAGCTAGACAATGTAATATGACTCATGTCAAGGCACCAAGGAATATAAGGCCTCCAGTCATTTGTAACTCTTGTAACAAGGCTGGACACATCTCAAAGTTTTGCAGATCAAGGATGCAAGGTCAGGAAAGCCCTAAAAAGCCCAAAGAATTAGTTTTGGATCCCGAAGGAGAAGTCAATTTTGTGAAAGCTTCAGAGGATGCGAGCTTTATTTGGCTAGAAGAAAAGAAGGACAAGGTTGATGAGTATGTATTGGATGAATGGCCCTCAGGGTCATAGGGGGAGCTAATTTAGCTCTAGCCCCCTACGCGGCTAGTATACTCACTCTTAGAGTATGCACCTTTGGACTTAATCTTTTAAAGACTAGTAGAACCTATGTGCAAGAGCACACTGGCTAATTGTTTGCAAAATGAAAGATAGAAATTTTCAAGTGATAGCCTGGTTTACGCGACAAGCATTAATGGAAAATTTTCTACCTTAAAGTACACAGAAGTTTGTAAATATCTCATTGCATTCAAATTCAGAGTGATTGGAGAGAAGAAGATCCCTAGTAGTTGATTGAGAAGGATTTCATTTTGATTCATCAAGTGACTTATTGTGCATTTGATCAGTTGTGGAAACCCTAGTTCATCGCGTCGATTCAGAATCTCTTGGAAACCTTTGAGAAAGTGTTATACAAGTAAGTGATGGGTACTGCTATAGTATTTGATGTTGCAGAGAAGAGAAGATATTAATTTAAAAGGAACCCATTCAAATCCACTCTAGATGACCTAGAAGGGGCATTCTCCCGCATGCCTATGGGTGTTATGCATGTCGAGGACATTAGCACATACATTCACTATAAGAAAGAACTGGTAGGATTGGATAGATTGAGAGCACACCTAGAAATAATGATGAAACCAAACAAAACCTTCATGGATGAATATGCATGGTGGAATAATCACCCTATAGTGGAGTATGCTATGGCATGTGAGTTCTATGAATCAGAATAGATCAAGATTCTACTAAGTAGGATTCATGATGACCTATTTTGGATAGGTGAAGTGCCGGTCAAAATTATTGGTGACCTAATTCATGAGATGACAGGCCTCTCAAGGACAAGCACCATCCTTCCAGTGGGAAATGATGTGAGGAAAATTATTGAACAGACTTGCAAATCAATAAGTAATAGGTGTGGTATGACTATAGAGCCTATTGAGAAAGATGACATCAAATTGATTTCCATAATACTAGGATACAGGTTCCAACACACTAGTAGGGTAAACAGTGTGTCTACGGCCACAATTCTTGCAGCCATAAGACTAGTGAATGAAAATGGAGAGTTCAATCTATGTGAGATCTTGTGCGCACAACTAATTGATAACATTAATGCAATAAAGCATGATAAGACCAAGATATTTAGATTTGGGTCTTTGATCATATACATGTACTTCCATATTGTTGGAAAGGTATCTAATTTGTATATAGACAAATCCATTCCCACAATGCCATAAATATCTCTCAAGGCATGTACTAAGAGAACTTTGAAGGACTACATGACACTAGAGTTGAAGACATTGAAGGTTAAAATGTAGATGAGATATAGGATACTAGAGAACATTGTTGAGAAATACAAGGATACTATTTTCTTCATGGTTGAGATTGACACAACATGCATGGAGGTAGTTGAACCAAGAACAAAGTGGATTCATCCACTAGGATATGAAGTGGAAGAGCCTATTCTAGAAGCATATGCACAAGTATTTCTTTCAACCCCTAAAGACCCTAATGAGCCAAGATGGGGAACCTATGTAGAGAAAACAAGAGAAGTTGATGCAGTCTTGAACAGTGCAACAACTAAAAGAAAAGTTGACAAAGCAAGGGAACAAAAGATTGCTTTTGAAATTGAGAGCACAGTAACAACAAAGACTAAATTAGATGATCCTAAGTTGAAGAAGGTAAAGATAGAAAAATTTGATGTTCAGAAGGGTAAAACTGTTGTTACCCCTTTTGTGCCCAAGGAAACCATTGACCTTACTACTCCTCCTGAGTATAAGGAAATGCCTAAGAGGAAGAAAGAGATTAGCAGTGGTCATCCATCCTTGAGAGTAACAAGAAATAGAAGGAACACTCAAGCACCTCTTGAAGTAAGTTTCAAACCTAGTCTGAGTGTGTTAAGCACAATAATTATTGATGAAGGAAGAATTGATCAAGTAGGAAAGTTCTATGAGAAATACAGTGAGATTGACAAATCAAAGATACATGGAATGATTGTCAAACATATGTTAAAGTTTAAGAAGACAGTCTTAGAATTGAAGACTATGATTCCTGATAATGTATGGAATATTTTAGAGTTCCAAAAGAAACAAGCTATTGAAGAAGATCTAAGGATAAGAGAAAAGATTTTAGATGAAACCCTTCCAGTATGTGAGCTAGAAGAGAAAAATTTGTTGTTAGATCTGGTGAAGCCTCACTTAGGGACCAAGACAAGAACATTGAATATAATGGATAAAAACTTTGAGTTAGTTGCCAAGGAAATAGAGAAAGCCTTTGAGAAGGTCTTTATGAACAGGCACATGTATCCACCTACTGTGCCCACAACTCAAGTACCCTTAAAGGAAGTCAAGGTGGTAGAGCCCACTAATGCATCAGTGATAGGTCCTTAGGACTCAATGCACGTAGTTGAAACACAAACAGAGGCAAATAAGTCTATGCCCATGATAGAGTCACTAAAGGATAGTAGCATTATCATTGATAATGTAGAGATAGATATGGCGGCCACTGACACTGAGTGGACAAGTTTGAAGAGGAATTTTTAAGCACTCAAGAGGCTAAAAAATTATGAAACAACACTCCTATTCATCAAGAAGAAATATTGATAGAAGATATAACATATAAAAAAAGAAGAAGAAAAGAAAGAAGAAGGAAAAGAAATAGAAGAAGAAGAAGAAAAGAAAGAAGAACAAACAAAAAAAGAAGTAGAAAAACAAAAAGAAGTAGAGAGAAAAGAACATGAACCATCAGTTAAAATAATCAAGGTAAAAAAAGAAGTGATGGATAGCACTGCTATCACTCCCTCAGCAGCATTGTTGTCAAGTTTGACACCTGACACAACCAGTTTGGACTCTTGGGGAGAAGAAGACCTGATCAAGTTAAGAATCTTAGCTATGGAGAAAGCCAAGGAGAAACAGGTGATGAGAAATCCCCTCCTTGTAGAATTAGTAACCATCCTAAACAATTTGTTACCAGTAGACAAGAAAGTGTCCAAGGTACACTCCATTGATGATGTAAGTGTAGTCATTTCACAATTCAAGAATAATTTCTCTAGCCTGGAAGAATTTGCATCCCTAGTTGCAAAAGAGAAATATTTGAAGAAGAGACTCAATGAATTGGTTAGCAACTATGCACTTGACCTGATCTCACTAAAGACTAGTCAAGCATCCTTGAAGGAATTTGCAACAAAGGGCAGAAAGATTATTTCTGATTGTATGAACAAGGACAAGCTAACTAGTGATCTCTACAAAAAGATATAAGAGGTTGAAGCTATGATAGATAGCATAAGGAAATTAGTGTAAGATCCATCAGTTGATGTGAACATGTGCAATAATGTCTACCAAGGATAGATATATAAGATAGAGAAGGCAAAAAAGGAGATGTCCAAGATAAGGGTTAGGCAGACTCTGCTAAGGAATGCTCTTGCGCCCTCATTAGACAAACTTAATCAGAATATCAAGAAGATCGATGCCACCATGGTGACATATCATCAAGGTCCTAGCATAGATTTGGAGAAGATGGAGAAGATACAATATGCATTATGTGCCCATCTATAGATTGTAAATTCACTGATCACATTTTGGAAGATGGAGATCCGAAACCTACAGATAGCATATTTGGATGTTCTCTCATAGTAAGTAGTTGTATATATAGTTTTGAAGCACCTTTGTCATTAATTTCAAAGGGGGAGTATGTATATAATATGGTTATATATATGTATAAGGAGATATAAGATAGAAAGTTATGTATAAGGGAGATATAAGAAAAAAGTTTTTTTGTATTAAGGAACAGTTAACAACTTGGCCATATTCCTTTGTTGCCATCAATGAAAAAGGGGGAGATTTTTGGCAAGTTGGCTATACTGGTGTATACAACTTTGTATAGTGTTTTCATTATGGAAACAAAGTCATATAGTAGTTTGGATTCAGTGCACTTGATGAGAAGATTAGAAATCGATTAAGTGTTGAAGACTAGATAGTGTACAGAGTACCTGAAGCTCAGAGCATTAGCACACGAGTGTACGACTGAGTTATGGTATGCTCCTTAGAAGATAAGTTGGTTAGACTATATTCATGCTTAGTCTATGAGTACATGATCAGATATGCAAGTATGCCAAAGTTGTAGATAGTTGAAGTTACACAACAGTGTGTGCCAGAGAAGAACAGAGTAAGCAGCCGACTGTTAGCATTTTGATTTGCGGTTATATTCTAGTGTTGTAAAGGCTATGTGCCTATTGTAATTAGGTTTCCAACATGTAAATATGTTTTTTTAAACACGCTTGAGCCAATTAAATTGGAAGTATTGTATGTAATCGGTTAAAGGGTCGACCTAGTTATTTGTTTTATATGCGCATATAAATATGAGATGTGCCCATTGTAATTAGCATGGAAGTTGTAATAGAGTTGAGATAAGTAGAGCAGAAGTGTTTGAAGAGTCTATAAGATGTATTAGAGCTTTGCAAGAGGTCAAAGAATCAACACATTAAAGGAATAGGTCTGACAAGAAGTGTCATAGTGATAGTTCATCCAGCAGATATAGCGTGTATCTAAGATCAGAAGGTTGTAGCCTTCACCACTTGAGCAGTGAGCTCTAGGACAGTGTGTCCACATCCCTAAAGGGTTTATTGTAAAAGACTCCTAACAGGGTCTGACCCTTGACAAGGTCTACTATATTTAATACATTGTAAATCAACTCCTAATAGGGTTAAGGATCTTATAACAAGGATCATAAAACACTAGTACCGAATATTAGTGGGTGTCAATTTCCACCAAGGTTTTTACCTATTTGGGTTTCCTCGTAACCATATTGGTGTTATGTGTTGATTTCATGTTTTATGTTTATGTGGATGTTCATTTTAGTACCTAAGAATTTAAGTTCAGTTTAAAGATTAAGTGAAAAGATAAAATACAGTGAACACTGATTCACCCCCCCCCCCCTCTCAGTGTTCCCATTCCTAACAGTTTCATGGCAGAAGTATAGCATGAGAAAGAGTTTGAGTTGAAGGGCATAGTGTTTTTATGATTGAAATAGTCTTGTATGTTTATTGCTAAATAATACACTGATTCTCTCTTTGTGAATGTATTTTTGAAAGATTTTTTATATAATACATATTACTTTTATAAAATAAAATGAATGATAAATACTACACATTCTTAGATAAAACATCTTTAGCCTAGGGCTTTGTAGAAATCACTTTCTCCTACAACACACAACCATAATACCGGTTATGACCTAGCAAGATCACATTCAATCAAACATATATGTTTAAAAAAAAACCAATCATACCATAGGTTAAGGTAAGAAAATCCTTACAAACGGTCCTCCTTTTCGCCAAATAAGAGTGACACCCCTCACAGGTGGTCCTCCTTTTACACCAAAATAATAGTGGCATTAACCCTCATAGGTAGTCCTCCTTTTACACCAAATAATAGTGACAACCTTTGCATGGGGTCCTCCTTTTACACCAAAATAATAGTGACATTAGCCCTCATAGGCGGTCCTCCTTTTACACCAAATAACAGTGGCAACCCTCGCAGGTGGTCCTCCTTTTACACCAAATAACAGTGGCATTAACCCTTGCAGGCAGTCCTTTTACACCAAATAATAATAGAAACCCTCACAGGTGGTCCTCCTTTTACCCCTAATGAAGGGTGCTCCCCTTAATACCACAAACACATAATAGAAATAGAGAAACAACAACCATATGCAAGAACATAAAATGAGCTTCTTATTATCTCCACAAATATGGAATTACAAACTTTTAGAATTACAATATGCAAAGCCACATGGGCATTCCCTTACAATATTCTATAGGACAAAGCCTTGAATCAATACCCAGATCTACTACCCAGAACTATCCCGAACTACCTAAGACAACACTACAGCCTTCCTTATATAGGCAATTTTCCACCGCTTGGGAAGGTTCCAAAATTTTAGCCAACAAGGCTGACCAAACTTACAACTATTTTATTTTACAATTTATTACATCAAAGTTGGTTCAAAATAAATTTTGAAACCCAAACATAAATTTTGAAGGAAAATCATTTTCTACCATTTCAGGTGACCCAACTTCCAAAGACCATAAGTCATCGCCAGTTGACCCGATTGACTATTATAACCCCATTCCAGAAAGGCCACGAAACACTCTACAGGCTTGACTCATGCAAGTGCCTATAACCCAAATTTTTAACGTCATCCGAGGCCTCTAAAGCCTTCAAAACTAAGTTCAAAGTTTCTGTACCCTATTGCCAATACCAAAAATCTTCAATATCTACAAAGCTGGGCTTGATCTGTCATTGAAACTTTACTGGTAGGCTGATATGACCAAAATGAACCTTTAGGGAAGAAATCAGAATATTCCAAGATCGGATGACCAACTTACTAAAAATAACAAGTTTCTATAAATAGCAGCTCTGCACAAGATAGCCCTTATTGAATACAAAAATAGAAATATTTTTGGGTGATGCAAGATTGCTCTTACACCCAGGATGCTCCTGCATCAGACACCCAAGGTAATTTGAGAAGTGACCCTATCATGACTCAGGTGTGTAGAGGAAAACTAAGATGGTTAATGATGAAGAGTGCTCCCCTTAATACCATGAACACATAACAAAAATAGAGAAACAACAACAATATGCAAGAACAGAAAATTAGCTTCTTATTATGTATGAGTGAATGTGACCTCAAATTCAACACACACGTAACATGATCATTACTCACATGATCGGATTACAAAAAAGAATATGAGTTATTCAATTTGAAATCTATAGTGAAGCGATCTGTTGCCTCCTATGTAGATGGGATGTTTTCAAGATTGCTCTCAGATCGAAAGCCAACAACCATAAGACTGAACTACAATGGAGGATTTTAAAAGCAAAGCACATGCATTAAATCCAAAATGCAAGAAATCTAGCATGAATGCATGTAATCTAACATGAGAATGCAAGTAATCTAATATGAGAATGCAAGTAATCTAATATGGATGCATGTAATCTAAAATGAAAATGCAAGTTCTTTTTAGAGTTTTCAAAGGAAAATGTGACTAAATCTAAGAACAAGTAAGTAAACTAAGAAAATGAGAAATGCAATATTATACTAAATGAACTAACTAAAATGATAACAATCAAAAGCTATGAATCTCAAAGAATGTAGTAGAATTTCACTATAATCTCTATGCTCTCAAAAATTCGATCCTTTGAAATGAAAAGGCAAGCTCTTAAATAGAAAAAGAGGGGGAATCTCGCATGTAACTCCTTTTGCCACATGTCCTAAGTGACTTCATTTTCCATTGAGGCTCTTCACTTTTTGGACAAATAGGCATGGAATTATTTAATTAAAAAGTGGAATTTATGCCACATATGGGGGTGTGACTAATTTGAATAATTTGAATAATTAAATTCAAATAGAGAGATGTCCACTCAAATAATTAAATGATATTAATTCCTTTTTGATGTGTATTAGCTAAAGGGGTAGATTTAATTTAATTTAAAGCACTTAGGACTTTAGAATGAAATTAATTTATCATAGGGATAATTTAGCTAATATAAGTCAAAGACTTTTAGGAATTAATTTAGCATTTGATTATTGAAATTTAGGGTCTTTGCAACTAACATCAAGTCAAATAGAATTAAGTAGGAGAGAGAAAATTGCCTAGGGAACTAGGACTTTGATGACATAGAATTGAAGAAATACACCAAAATTTGCCTGAAATAAATAAGTACCAATTTTGGGGTATTACATTTTGCCCCACTTTGAATTGATGTGCGAGTAGTGCATTGATTCAAAGAATAGTCTGAAGTGACAGATGAAAAGAATTTCCAAAGTCTAAGTTAGATTGCGAAGACAGCGGTCTTAGAACAAAACCAGGATCAAGGTTAGATTGCCCCAATACCAATTGATGAAGATGCAGATTTAGGACTGTCTCTAGAATTAGGGTTAGATTGCCCCAATACGTAGCTTAGCCCTCTGAGACCTGGGTTAGATTTCCCAAATAACGGTCTAAAAGAGATTTTGAGAGCCATCTCTAGAATGAAGCTTGACTCCCAGGAATCAGGGTTAGATTGCCCCAATACCTAAAAGATTTCAAGAGCCATCTCCAGAAAAAAGCTTGATTCTTGAGGATATGAGTTAGATTGCTCAGATACCTAAGAGATAGATGATAAGATAATAGGATACAAGGCACTGAGATGCCCCAAGCAATGAGAACTAAAGATTCAGATTAGACTGATTCAAGAATTGATTCGACAAGATTCAATGATGCAATCATCCTGCCCCCTCAAGAGCAAAATTGAAAGATGACACGTCAGAAGATGATTGACAGCAAGAGATTATAGATAAAGATAAGATCAAAGATTGAGAAGAATTCAGAGAAGATTAAAGAAGCATCAAGAAGATGCAGAAGAAAATCGGAGCAATGCAGAGGTCCTGTTGACCAAGTTTGACCATGGTTGACCAAATTTTGACTAGAGTTGACTTTGATGAGAAGAACAAAGAGATCTTGAGAACATGATGCAAAGATGAGAGTCTGGTAGGAAGATGATGCCAGAAGGCTGACTGCACAAGCATCCAATCCCAAAGGGTCTCAGAATTTAAAACGTGATTTCAAGCTATGTAGAGATGTCAGATTTTGATTTCGATCCCGAAAACTTGTGCAATCATGATGAAACTGGGATGGAAGAGGAGAACCTCTGATGAACAAAAAGAAATCAAGAGAGTAGCAAGATATCATCTCAAATGCAAGCCTAAAATGGACATGCAAGCCTAGAAAGTGCAAGCTTAGAATGAAAATGCAAACCTAAGCTAAAGATGCAAGCCTAGAAAAAAAAATGCAAACCCTAGGACTTGGTTGTTGGACTCCCCGTGTTTTCATCACAAAGCCGTTTAAGTTCAGAAAATCACAAGATGTCATACAATCCTCACTAATATCACTATCATGAGAATATGAATATGACATAAGTCTTAGATTTATCGGAATGAGGTGTAAGCATTAAGGCACAAGAAGCCAGAATGACATGAACACCTATTCCTTTTAATCTAGCAAGTTAACATAAGCATTAGAACATAGATGCTAGAATGACTTGAATTTTGCTTGCAACAAACACACCAAACACGTAGGAGTTCCTCCTTTTGCCAAAGATTACTCGCAGTGACCCTTATGTTCACTTAGCAGGATGAGCATTTACAATTTCACTAGTAGCAGAAAGAAGTCACTCAAAAGACAAGGAGAAGAACCAACCTCACCAAAGCGTCCATATAAAAGGAGTTGAGGTATGCATGGCCATCCACTATGAGATGGAGGCTCTTACAGACGGACACCCCTCTTATATGAATTTTTTGGATCATTGGAACTAAACCAACAAGCAGAAAGGAAAGAAAGCAAACAAACAAACCCTCAAAGAAAACAAAGCTCAGCATGCCTCAAAAGAACACACATTTAGTTTTAGTTTCAGTTTATGCTCATGTTCAAGTGAATTGGAGTCGAATCAGAAAGATGATGTTTGAAGTCTTGATGAGATAACGACAATAGGTAGACATAGTGAGAAGCACTGGTGACTGATGCAAGGGAGAGATCTCGAAAAAGAGAGGTCGAACGAGAGCTAGGTATCAGCAGGCAGATGTAGTGAGAGTCGCTAGTGACTGATGCTCGAAAGAGTTTTTGAAAGTGATAGGACAATGCCCCCTAGACCAAGTGGGTGCCCCCAAGCATGAACCAATTCCAATCTATGAAGAGTCAAGCAAAGACTTGAAAACAACCGAAGGCAAGTGCATGAGCTAGCAAACCAAAGCAGGAAACAAACTAAAGCAAGAAACAAAGGAAGCAAACTAAAGTTGGAAAACAAACTAAAGTGAGAAACTAAGAGCCAAGTGACGTCGAGAGAGGATGTTACTTTAGGAAACAAGTGGTGCCTGTTTACCAGGTTTTCACCAACTTGGCAGAGATTCTATTTTTGCTACCATGATGCCTGTTTACCAGGTTTTCAGCAATGACACATTTTTTTCTTTTTCAATTTTTTTGTACTTTTCTCTTTTTTTGCTTTTTTTGTATTTTTTTTAATATCTCATTTTTTTGAATATTTCATTTTTTCTTTTTTTTTTGTATTTTTTCAAATTTTCTATTTTTTTTGTATTATCAAGGCGCTTGTTTACCAAGTTTTCACCAGGATAATAGATACATCAAAGCACTTGTTTGCCAGGTTTTCACTAAGATGATCATTTTTTTAGGACATTTTGCAATTTTAAGGATTTTTTGCAATATATCAATTTTTAGGATTTTTTCAGGATCAATAAGTATGTACATGAGCATACAAGCAATGTCTCAGCTGTAGAACTTCTTCAGATGAAGAGCGTTGATGGGCTCTTTGAGTTTCTCTCCTTCAGTGGTGATCTCTGGAAACACAGTCATTTGTAGTAGTAGCCAGCTGAGAAGTTGCAGAATCAGAACCAGATGTTGTAGCAGTAACAGGAGAGCCAACTAGTAGTGTCCAATAGTCAAGAGATCCATAGTCAAGGAAAGATCCCTTGAGTCAGACCCAAAAATATCCTCATGGACACACCTTAACTCTTTGTCAGATTTCCCATACTCTAAACACTTAGGAAGAGTACATTCTAGATTTTTCTTAGTCATGCCATTAGCAATAAGGAGATACTGATACGCACTTTGGGAAAAGGCAAGATGGAGTGAAGAGGGTAAAGTATGAGAGGCAAGGGGGATGGAATGGAGGGAAGCATGAGAATTTTGGAAGCTCAAATGACAACTTTGATTTTCCTTTTTTTGGAATCCACATATCTTTTGAACTTTTTCTTCTTTACTTTGAGGTGCTTTTGATGACAACGCTTGTAAGATGGATTTCGAGATCCATTTTTTATTTATTTTTTGGCTTTTGATTGTCTTCTTCTCTTTGAGGACCTTTGTAGTCTTTTCAACACGTCTATTGCTTTTTTCTTTCTTTGGAGTCACATGTTGATTAGATGGGACATGGTGACCTTGAGATATAAGTGGATTCTTATTATTTTTGCTTTTATGTTGTACATCCAAGTTACTTCCAAAAGACTCAACAATTGTGGATGAAAAAGGCTTATATGACTGGTTTAGGTGGAGAGATGGAGATGGAAGTGGACGAGCCACTTTTCTGGGAGATGAAGGGGGGAGAAAAGTCAATGGGATGGGCTCAAGTGAAAATATATCAATATCATCCTCATCATTCATGAATGCATTAGATAGATCAAGAAAGTAATCTTCCATAGAGCATTGTCGATTATGAGTCATCTTAGAAGAGTCAGATAAGTTTGGAGGAATATTATGTGAGCCTAACCAAGATGGTCTATTCCAAGAGTCAAGTCCCCTTTCAGGTGGTAAGAGTGCATGAATAAGAACCATTTCAATTCTGGATCTACCAATATTCCATGAAGCTATAACAGAATGGGGTCTTACATACCCATGATTTGCTGGAGCAGTAGGAGTATAGCTTGGAGTAGATGGCCTAGGAGCCATAGAAATGATCTCCACAGGAGGGTGGAAAGGAACATCATCAATAGCTTGATTTGGAGGATCATAACTTTCTCCTCTTTCTAAGTTGTTAAGACTAGCATATAGGTGCATAGCATCAATTGGTATTTCCATAGTAGCATATGATATAGAGTCCCTGTCAACTAGAGACATAGTTGGAGGCAGACTTTCTTCATTGTTGTCATCTAACATAGGAAGTGTTTCTTTAACAGTAGGATCTTGTTTAGTAGTAGAAGTAGCAGAGTAATCTAGAATAGGCATACCTTGATGCATACCCAAGAGGAGGGAAGCATCCAACAGTTGCTCCCAATCAGTATGTGTGCCATTGGAGTTGGCAGCAGTAGGAGACTATTCAATAGCAGAAGTGGTGGAACAATCTAGAATAGGCATACCTTGAGGAATACCCAAGATAAGGGAAGCATCCAATAGTTGCTCCCAATCAGTATGTGTGCCATTAGAGACAGTGACATATTTAGTAGTTGTTGTAGTAGTAGAAATTTGTTCAGTAGAGTGTATAAAATCCTCCTGGTGAGGACCAAAATCATATTCTTGAAGAACTTGAGAAGGTAGATAAGACTCTTTCTGGTAGTCTGAATCAGAATTTTGATCATTCAAAGGTCTTTCATATGTCATAGTCTGAATCTGTGTTTCTTCATCATCTAAATCTGCATGTGAGTGCAAGCTATAGCTAGGTTGGTCAAGCTCATAGCTCTGATAGCTAATACCAAATCTATCTTCAGAGGGTTCTTCACAGGAATGTGGAGATATGGGGAGAGCTATTAGTGACAAGATGGACTCAATCTGATATTCCCCCATGCCAATATCTTTGATCTTCAAGGTATTTTCTATTTCTTTTAGCTTAGCATCATAGAACTCAGTGGATTCTCTATTGGCGGGAACAAAACTATCTGTCACTTGGGTAAGCATCTTAGTAGAGCAAGTATTTAGGCTAGCACTATTGTCAATGAGGACGCGGCGGATACTCTTGGGGCCTATCATAACTTCAGTGTGCAGGAGAGCATTATGCAGGTGGCTCAACAAGTGATCATCTTCCTCAGAGAATGATAAATAATGAGGCGAGGTCAAATGACCCACCATAGATTGAAATTGGTCGAGATTGAGATCTTTGGGGACATTTTCCTTGGTGAGGGCTTTATCCATAGATAATTTTGGTCTGGATGTCGAAGGTTCAGGACCTTTGAGAACAATCTTCCCACAAGATTGAGTGATAGCATTCACACAAGCTGGAGACTGTGTGGAGTTATAAGAGGGAGATGTAGGGCCTCGCAAGACAAAGGGATTTTTGGGTTTAGGAGTATCCTCACTCCCTGGAGCAATGATCATGTCACAGTGAGAGATCCAAGGTTTGTTTCTAGCAAATTTGGAAGGCAGTTGAGCTTCTATTGTAGCCTTCTCAATGGCATTGACTGTTTGCATGCTAGAGCTAAGATTAAAGATAGAATTTGAGGGTTTTAGCATCACATTGTCAACAACACCATCATTCATAATATCTATGTTTTTGTTGACAATCTTATCCTTATCCTTGCTCGATGGAGAAGGTCCTTGCTTGTTGTCTTTGTTCAAAGTCAATTCTCCCTTCTTAACCATAAATGCTTCTATCCTCACAGCCCGCCTAATCATATTGTCAAAAGTGAGGGGACCTCGTAATCATACTTGGTATCCAAAATTTGGGACAAGATTTTCCAAGAAGATATCAAACTTTTCAGACTCAGGTAATTCATGCGGATACTTCGTGCATAGTTGTCTCCATCTCTAGAGAAATGTTAGGAGAGGCTCCCCTTGTCATTGTTTCAAATTGTGAAGGTCTTCGATGTTGACCTGATATTGAATATTGTGGGATTGATCATAACTCTTGTCATTTCAAGACTGACCATGACCTTGGTCATTTGGAGATTGCTCATGACTATCACTGAATTTACCTCCCCTTGGGAAGTGGAATGGATCTCCCATATTATTGGTAGTATTCTGAGAGATCATGAAAGAGTCGATAGGTTCAAAAGAATCAATAGGTTCAATTTTAGAAAGTGACCATTTAGATTCTTGTTGGTCTTCAAACAATGGGTTATAATATTCTTGAAATAATAAGTCAGATTGTATCTAAAACAATGGATTGTAATACTCTTGGAATGAGGAGGGATGTGAGGATCTCTCACAAAGTTTAGATTTCATAACAGATTTGGAATGACCTATGTCTTGATTACGAGGTTTACTTCAATCTTGATCAATATTTTGAACGGGATAAGTCTTGCCACTTTGAGTTGTGACAGTCATAGATGAAGATGTAATGAGAAAAGATTCGGGATAAAGCTAGATTCTATCTCTAAGATAACGAAAAGGAGATAAATGGCTAGAATAGCCAAGATGCAAGATGAAGCTGGTATGAATTGTTAAAAAGAGATGGCTAGAACAGCCGAGATAAGACAATCGCAACACAAGGTACAAGAGCAAAATGAGATAAGGTAGACTAATGAGAGACAATACGAGTCAAAGCAAAGATCGATTGATTCCTAACTCAAGACAACTAGTTTCTAATGGTGAACGACAGGAAAATAGAAAAATAGATCATGGACAAAAAGGTAGATCAGATTTATGTCATTGATCAAGCACATAAGATAGCAATCAAGGAGTTCAAGCAAATAGCCTTCAAGAAATGGGCAAGGGACAAAGCAACCTTGCGCACGAACAAGAATAGTGACTTAGTATTTCTACTCCCTAAGGACTCTACTTGTGTATGTTCTTGAGAATGTTTTAGTAGGCACTTAAAACACAACAACATCCTAGCAAGTTGTCTACAAGGCTATACATGGATTTTTGAAAAGGAGTCCTTGATATACGCAAGGTACATGAGGCACAAATCCATAGATGAGAAGAATCCAAAATCACATAGCCAGGGGGAGAAGGTAACCCAAATCTCCTCCTTCACTTCTCAAAGGTATAAAGTTCTTTGAGGCTTAGCCAAGAGTGAAATCTAACTCATTCCCAAGAGAGGTGTCTTTGGATTCACCTCCTGATATTTATACTCCGTTGGAACACGGGAGTTAAGGTCATCCCTTGAGGTGATGAAATCCCCAAGTAGGCCTTCTAGAAATGAAAAAGTAAGTAATTATCTATCAAAAGTATTTAAAGCACTAAAGGTGGAACACTTAACTCTTCAAGTAAATGTGAAGTGAGTCCAAAAGTGAAACATTTAACTCTTCAAGTGAATGTGAAGTGAGTCCAAAAGTGGAACATTTAACTCTTCAAGTGAATGTGAAGTGAGTCCATAAGGTGGAACATTTAACTCCTCACACAAACTCAAAGTGAGTCCACACCCTAGAAAACAAGTGAGTTCCAAAAAGCACAAAAGGGTTGCCTAGTGGAACAATTAACGCTTCTTTCCTGTAGACCCCTCCCTTTTAATGTGGCGTTGAGATTGCAACCATGGGGTGGAATGAGGGGCCAGTGGATTAGCGAGTCCAATAACCCAAGATAGAAATCTAGATCAATCACAAGTAATCTAAGACTGCTAATCAATACTACTCATAAGTGCAAGAGGGTTTGAATCATAGAATATTTAACTTTCCAAGTAAACATGAAGTGAGTCCACAAAGTGGTGCATTTAACTCTTCATGTAAAAAAGGAATAAATCCATGCCCTAGATTACTCAATGAGATTTTTTTGATATTGGAACCAAGAATTTTTTAATGTTTAAAAGAAAAGCATGCACTTAAACACAAACTTCTATGAAAGCAAATCTATGTTCATTTATTTCCCATTAAGAGCATAAAAAATGTGTTCTATGAAAGCGTGTAACACTCAAGCCAAACACATGAGAGATTAATTTTATGCCAAAACCAAGTGTTATAGAGATTTTAAGAACTCACCTTAAGTCCAAAGATCTACAATCTAGTATTTAGCACACATCCAAAAGTACAGAATCAAGACAAATCAATGGTAAACCGTAAGATATGTAACATTGCTGTCTTCAAGATAGTCTTTAAAGATTGATTTATTTGACCCATAAAATCACAATATTAAAGTTTCTAGAAATAATGAAGTTTTTAGCCAACATCAAGAACTATCATTTCTCAAAATTACAAGGTCTTATGATTCAATTTGGTTCCTCAACCAATAACCTTTTCAGACTGTCATTTTTCTGTCATAAACCAGATTTAAAACACTAGGCCCTGCGTAGGGAATCACATATCTTTCTCAGAAAGAATCCAAATGAAACAAAAATAATTTCATAGTAACTATTAATGAATCTAGTTTCCAAATATTAAGCCATTTATTTTTCCCATTCATAAATTATTTTCTAAGAATAAATCATTACCTGCAACTCCAATACAGATTGTTAAAAACCAGTTTTCACTCAAATGCCCATAACTTTCACAAATCTACATAAAAATGACTCAAACCAAAAGGAAATGAAAGATAATTGATGTATCTTTTCAATGAATATTATTAAAGATACTGATTATTCACAATTTTTCCGTACCAAACATTTCAATCTGACTGTATTCAGAGAATCTCAAATCTGCAAATACCCACTTTCACCAAAATGATCATAACTTATTAATTTCTTTATAAAAATGAACCAAACCAAAAAAATGAGAAAGAGGATTCATCATTCTACCCATCCATTATTATATTACAAAGTTTTTAGGCTGTACATGGCCATACAAGGCCTGGAACCAACACTAAAACTGAAAAACCAATCAAGAATGAGGCCAAAAATTGATCTTTTCTACCCCACGGTGGGCGCCAAAATGTGTATGAGTGAATGTGACCTCAAATTCAACACACACTTAACATGATCATTACTCACATGATCAGATTATAGAAAAGAATATGAGTTATTCAATTCAAAATCCGTAGTGAAGCGATCTGTTGCCTCCTATGTAGACGGGATGTTTTCAAGATTGCTCTCAGATCGAAAGCCAACAACCATAAGACTAAACTACAATGGAGGATTTTAAAAGAAAAGCACATGCATTAAATCCAAAATGCAAGAAATCTAGCATGAATGCATGTAATCTAACATGAGAATGCAAGTAATCTAATATGAGAATGCAAGTAATCTAATATGGATGCATGTAATCTAAAATGAAAATGCAAGTTCTTTTTAGAGTTTTCAAAGGAAAATGTGACTAAATCTAAGAACAAGTAAGTAAACTAAGAAAATGAGAAATGCAATATTATACTAAATGAACTAACTAAAATGATAACAATCAAAAGCTATGAATTTCAAAGAATGTAGTAGAATTTCACTATAATCTCTATGCTCTCAAAAATTCGATCCTTTGAAATGAAAAGGCAAGCTCTTAAATAGAAAAAGAGGGGGAATCTCGCATGTAACTCCTTTTGCCACATGTCCTAAGTGACTTCATTTTCCATTAAGGCTCTTCACTTTTTGGACAAATAGGCATGGAATTATTTAATTAAAAAGTGGAATTTATGCCACATATGGGGGTGTGACTAATTTGAATAATTTGAATAATTAAATTCAAATAGAGAGATGTCCACTCAAATAATTAAATGATATTAATTCCTTTTTGATCTGTATTAGCTAAAAGGGTAGATTTAATTTAATTTAAAACACTTAGGACTTTAGAATTAAATTAATTTATCATAGGGATAATTTAGCTAATATAAGTCAAAGACTTTTAGGAATTAATTTAGCATTTGATTATTGCAATTTAGGGTCTTTGCAACTGACATCAAGTCAAATAAAGTCAAGTAGGAGAGATAAAATTGCCTAGGGAACTAGCACTTTGATGACATAAAATTAAAAAAATACACCAAAATTTGCCTGAAATAAATAGGTGCCAATTTTGGGGTATAACACTTATTATCTCCACAAATGTGAAATTACAAACCTTCAAAATTACAATATGCAAAGCCACATGGGCATTCCCTTACAATATTCTATAAGACAAAGCCTCAAATTATTACCTAGATCTACCACCCAAAACTGTCCTGAACTGCCTAAGACAACACTACAGACCTTTCTTATATAGGCAATTTCCACCGCCTGAGAAGGTTCTAGAAATTTAGCCCTTTAGGCTGACGAGACATAGAATTATTTATTTTTCACAATTATTACAATAGGGTCGGCTCAAAAGAAATACAAAATATGATTTTAGGTAACCCAACTTCTGGAGGCCATAACTTTTTAACCGTAACTCTTTTTCTATTATAACCACTTTTTGGAAATGCCATGACAAGATCTACAACGCCTAACATGTGCTAGCGCTAGTCAACTAGGGGTTGATCGTGATCCAGAGCCTTTATGACCTTCAAAATTGACCTAAAATATTTCATACCCAAAAATCTCAATAAATTCACCAATACTGATGATGTGGCAATGAAACTCAACTAGTAGGCTGAAATGACTGAGATGAACCTCCAACTATGAAATCAAAACATTCAGAGATCATATGACCAACTTACTAAAAATAGTAAGTTTCCATAAATAGCAACTCTGCACAAGATAGCCCTTATTGAAAAGCAAATAGAAATATTTTTGGGTGATGCAAGATTGCTCTTACACCCAGGATGCTCCTGCATCAGACACCCGGGGTAATTTGAGAAGTGACCCTGTCACGGCTTAGGTGTGCAGAGGAAAACCAAGATGGTTAACCTCCTCCTTTGCTAGCCATGATGAATCTTCAATAGTTCATCCTTTCCATTTGACCAAATACTCTTCATATGTCTTGTTCCTTGTGCTTCTTCCAACATGACTATCTAGTATGTCTTCAATCTCCTTGATATCTGAATTGGTTGCTAGAATACTCCACTATGCTGTTGTAACCTCATCTTCAACACCTTCTTCATGATACTCTGTCAGATCTGAAACATTAAATACTAGTAAAATATTTAGCTTAGTAGGCAACTCAACCTCATATGCATTTCTTGAATCATGCTTCTTCAGTATCTTACATGGCCCAAACTTTTTCATTTTCAACTTGTTATCCATACCAACCGAAAATCTTTCCTTCTGCAAATGAACCATGACTTCATCTCCAACCTGAAATTCCTTATGCATCCTTTTTTCATCTGGCTTGCCTTATACTGCACATTCATCTTGGTAATATTCTTCCTCACCTCCTTATGGATGTTCTTCAAATGTTCTACAAAATCCTCAGTGTCAGCACTACTTATTTCTCCTTTATCTATCTTTCTCAACTCAGATGCATTTCTGGGACTACTTCCATATACAATCTGTGGATGATGTGATGAACTAAACTTCAAATCTATCTTCAACTCTTCACTTTATGCTAGTGTCATTATGTGTGTTGCCTTATTTGGCAAACTAGTTCTTGGAATCAAGTCCATCCGATGACTGATCTTTCTTACTAGTGGTAATCCATCAGGCACATTACCAGATACAATATCCTAAAACTCATTCAATAATTCTACAACTTCTATAGGTACATCTTCTACTTCCTCTTTCCCAGCTTTTGGAATTAAGGTAAAACACATATGCTCATGCCTCATACCATCTAAGAAATTTCCTCTATCAACAAAAGTTATTCTTGCATTACCACATACCTTTTCTTCTATTTCCTTCAATGGTTTTAGCTTATGTCGCACTCCATCCTTTGTTAGGGAATAGGTATTCACACGACCATCATGTAAAACACATCTATCAAACTGTCAAGGTATACCCAACAACATATGACATGCATCCATAGATATGATATCACATAGTACCTCATCTTGGTACCTACTGATCTTGAACTTTACTAGGCACTGTTCACTGACCATGACCTTGTGGTCATCCTGCACCCAGGCAACCCGATATGGATGTGGATGTTTCTACCTCTCGAGCTTCAAATTTGTCACCATCTCTTCTAACACCAAATTATCAGTACTACCACTATCAATAATCACATCACAACACTTACCCTCACACTTGCACCTAGTGTGAAACAGGCTCCTCCTTTGTTCAGGTTCATTCTCACCACTCAACAGGACTCTTCTGTTGATCAACATTTCTCCTCTTTCAACATCTTTAGAATTTGATGATCTAACATCTTCATCTACATGTGCAACTTTGGCCTGGCCTTCATTCCTCCTATCCATCTATCCTTGGCATTGAGGACATTCAAATGTCCTATGACCTTCTTCTCCACAGTGAAAACATGTTCCACAGAAGCCTCCTCTCCTAGATTCTCGTCTTCTTCCTCTTCCTCTCTGATCTCTATTATTCTAATCATGGAAATGGCTGGGATTATCTCCTCTTTGATTCTAACTATTACTGACCTCATCCTTCTTTTTCAGATCTTCATTTTGGTCTCCATATGACCGTCCACTAGATCTTCCATCACGATCTCTTCCGCTTTGTCTGCTCTCAAACTTCTTGTTCAACTTTTCCTCTACTTTTAAGGCAAATTGGTATGCCTCTTCAATACTGTTCATTCAAACCAGATTCAATTCTTCCTGAATGCTCAGCCTTAACCCATTAAGGTAATAGGAAACTTTCTCCTTGTCAGCTTCTACATGGCCTGTTCTAATGAGGATTGGATAGAACTCATCTGTATACTCCTGAACAGATCTTCCTGCTTGCTTCAAACTTTGCATTTTCTTCAGTAGGTCAAGCTCATAATCAATAAGGATGAACTATCACTTCAATTTATCCACCATCTGATCCCATCTTGTGATTTTATCCTTTCCTCTTCTATTTCTCTCCAATTGAATCTTTTTCCACCAGATCTTTGCATGACCCTTCAGTGTGGCCTTCGCAAACTTGACCTGATCAAGATCCTCAATATCTTCATACTCAAAATATTCTTCACATTCATTGATCTAGTCGATCAATTCCTCTAGGTTAAGATTCTTTGAAAATCTAGGAACCTCAATCTTAGGTCTTTTCCCAATCTTGGAAATGGCCTGGAAAAGCCTTTCTTCCTCTTGATTCAAAACTTCAACTTCTTCTTCTTGATTTTCTTCTTTGGATTCATCCTCGCTTTCGTCTCTAACATTAAAATTCATTCCTCTATGAATCTCCTCTTGTAATGCTTGCACTTGTCTCTATAGTTCCCTAACCCTAGGTGTTACAACACCATCTCTTCCACCACATTCCTTTCATTGAGGCATTTTTGTGCTTCTTGCTAAAACCCTAACCACGGTCCTGGTGTAAACTGCCTCACAGTCGATGATTTGTTTACACAAAAACCCTAACCCACAGTCCTGGTGCAAACTATCTCACAATTGGTGATCTGTTTACACACTCAGGAACTCCTGCTCTGATACCACTTGATGAAGGGTGCTCTCCTTAATACCATGAATACATAACATAAATAGAGAAACAACAATAATATGCAAGAACAGAAAATTAGCTTCTTATTATCTCCACAAATGTGAAATTACAAACTTTCAGAATTACAATATGCAAAGTCACATGGGCATTCCCTTACAATATTCTGTAGGACAAAGCCTCAAATTATTACCCAGATCTACCACCCAGAACTATCCCAAACTACCTAAGACAACACTATAGACCTTTCTTATATAAGCGATTTCCACCGCCCGAGAAGGTTTCAGAAATTTAGCTCTTTAGGCCGACTAGACATAGAATTATTTAATTTTCACAATTATTACAATAGGGTCGGCTCAAAAGAAATACAAAATATGATTTTAGGTAACCCAACTTTCGGAGGCCATTAATTTTTAACTGTAACTCCATTTTTTTTATTGTAACCACTTTTTGGAAATGCCATGATGAGATCTACAACACTTGACATGTGCTAGTGCTAGTCAATCAGGGGTCGATCGTGATCCGGAGCCTCTAAGATCTTCAAAATTGACCTGAAAGATTTTGTATCCAAAAATCTCAATAACTTAACCAATACTGATGATGTGGTAATGAAACTCAACTAGTAGGCTGAAATGACTGAGATGAACCTCCAACTGTGAAATCAAAACATTCTGAGATCATATGACCAACTTACTAAAAATAGTAAGTTTCCATAAATAGCAGCTCTACACAAGATAGCCCTTATTGAAAAGAAAACAAAAATATTTTTGGGTGATGCAAGATTGCTCTTACACCCTAGATGCTCCTGCATTAGTTAACCTCCTCCTTTGTTAGCCATGATGAATCTTCAATAGGTCATCTTTTCCACTTGACCATATATTCTTCATGTCCTGTTCCTTGTGCTTCTGCTAACATGACTATCCAGTATGTCTTCAATCTCCTTGTTATCTGAACTAGTTGCTAGAATACTCCACTATGCTATTGTAACCTCATCTTCAACACGTCCTTCATGATACTTTGTCATATCTGAAACATTAAATACTAGTGAAATATTCAGCTCAATAGGCAACTCGACCTCATATGCATTTCCTGAATCATGCTTCTTCAGTATCCTACATGGCCCAAACTTCTTCATTTTCTGCTTGTTATATGTACCAACTAGAAATCGCTCTTTCCACAAATGAACCATGAATTCATCTCCAACTTGAAACTCCTTATGCCTCCTTTTCTCATCTATCTTAGCCTTATACTACGCATTCATCTTGGTATTATGCTTCCTCACCTCCTCATAGATGTTCTTCAAATGTTTTGCAAAATCCTCAGCTTCAACAATACTTATTTCTCCTTTATCTATCTTTCTCAACTCAGATGCATTTCTAGGACTACTCCCATATACAATCTGAAATGGTGATTTACCAGTGCTCCTGTTGACAGAATTATTGTATGCAAATTCTACCTTTGGTAAAATCAAATCCCATCCTATTGGCTTATCTCCAACCAAACATCTTAGCAAATTTCCCAAAGTCCTATTCACCACCTCTGTATGTCCATCAGTTTGTGGATGATGTGATGAGCTAAAATTCAAATTTATATTTAACTTCTTCCATAATGTATGCTAGAAATATCTAATGAACTTAGTGTCCCTATCTGAAACTATACTTTTTGGAAAACTATGTAGTCTTACTACTTCTTTGGAAAATAGTTCTCCTACATGAACAACATCATTAGTCTTTTTGCAGGGAATAAAATGTGTCATCTTTGAAAATCTGTCAACTACCAAAAAAATTGAATCATGTCCCTGCTGTGTCCTTGGTAAACCAAGAACAAAGTCCATATTGATATCCTCCCAAAGCTTCTCTGGTACAGGTAATGGCTAATACAACCCAGTATTCTGCTTCACTCCTTTTGCCATCTGATATACTCTGCAACTCTGTACAAACTTCTTGACATCTTACTGCAACTGTGGCCAATAGTAATTCTCACTAACCAAAGCAAGGGTTTTATCATGACCAAAATGTCTAGCCAATCCTCCACTATGCTTCTCCTTGATGAGATTATCCCTCGTAGAACTTCTTGGAATGCACAACTGACTCCCTTTGAATAGCATATCATCTTGAATGATGAAATCTAGCCACTTCATCATGTCTAGAGTAACAGGTTCTATACAAGTTTTCCAAGCTTCGCCAAAATCAAGATCCTCTGGATATAAATTCTTGAGTTCCTTGAACCCAACCACCTCAATCTGCATCTCTGTCAGCAATAGTTGCCTTCTGCTAAGTGTATCTACAACCCTATTAGAATTTCCACTTCTGTGTTTCAAAACAAATGTATAACTCTGCAAAAACTCAACCCATTTCAAATGCCTTTGATTCAACTTTCCTTGACTATTAAAATATTGCAAAGCTTGATGATTAGTATACAAAACAAACTCCTTAGGAAGTAGATAGTGTCTCCACTTTTTCAATGTCTGAACTATAGCATAAAATTTATGATCTTAAATAGAATATTTTCTCTTGGCATCATTTAACTTCTCACTGAAATAAGTAATAGGTTTACCTTCTTGGCTCATAACAGCTCCTATTGCAATACCACTAGCATCACAATCTACCTGAAACACCTTATTAAAATTTGGAAGTGCTAAAATAGGTTATTTTGTAACTTTCTGTTTCAACAGTTTAAAACTTTTATCTACCCCATTAGTCCACTTGAACTCTTTTCTATCCCCTCTCATTATTTCAGTCAAGGGTCCACAAATACTGCTAAAATTTTTGATAATTTTTTTGTAAAAACTAGCCAAACCATGAAAAGATCTTACCTCAGTAGCACTCCTTAGAGTAGGCCATTCAAGGATAGCCTGTACTTTCTTTGGATCCATTTTCAGACCTTCTGCTAAAACTACAAATCCCAAATACACTAATTCCTTCTTCACAAAATTGCACTTCTTCAAATTAATCAACAATTTCTCATCTCTCAGCTTCTCAAACACTATACAAATATGCATCATATGTTTCTCCAATGTCTTCCTAAAGATCATAATATCATCTAGGTAAACAATGACAAACTTATCCATAAATTCTTTCAGAACCTTTCTCATGAGTTGCATAAAAGTGCTCGATGCATTGGTTATCCCAAAAGGCATGACTAACCACTCATACAGTCTTTCCTTTGTCTTGAAGGCAGTCTTCCATTTATCTCCTTCTTTGATCTGAATCTGGTGATATCCACTCTTCAGATGTATCTTTGAGAAATACATAGCCCCACTCAAACAGTCCATAATATCATCCATTTGTGGCAATGAAAAATTATACTTGATTATGATCTTGTTTATTGCTCTAGAATCTGTACACATCCTCCACTCTCCATTCTTCTTTGCTACTAATATCACTAGTACAGCACAGGGACTCAAACTCTCTTGAATCAACCCCTTCTACAATAACTCATGTACTTGCTCCTGGAATCAAATCCATCTGATGACTGATCTTCCTTACCAGTGGTAATCCATTAGGTACATTATCAGATACAATATCCTAAAACTCATTCAAAAAATCTACAACCTCTATAGTTACATTCTTTATTTCTTCTTTACCAACTTTTGGAATTAAAGAAAAACACATATGCTCATGCCTCATACCATCTATGAATTTTCTTCCATCAACACAAGTTATTCTTGCATTACCACATACCTTTTCTTTGGCCTCCTTCAATGGTTTTAAATTATGTCACATTCCATCCTTTGTCAGGGCATAGGTATTCGTATGACCATCGTGCACAACACATCTATCAAATTGCCACTACCTACCCAACAACATGTGACATGCATCCATAGGTATGATATCACATAGTACCTCATCATGGTACCCATGAATCTTGAACTTTACTAGGCACTGTTCACTAGCCATGACCTTGTGGTCATCCTACACCCAGGCAATTCGATATGGATGTGGGTTTTTCTATCTCTTGAGCTTCAACTTTGTCACCATCTCTTCTGACACCAAATTTTTAGTGCTTCCACTATCAATAATCACATCACAACATTTACCCTCACACTTGCATCTAGTGCAAAACAGGCTCCTCCTTTGTTCAAGTTCATTCTCACTGCTCAGCAGGACTTTTATGTTAATCAACATTTCTCCTCTTTCAGCATCTTCAAAATTTTAGGATCTGGCATCTTCATCTACATGTGCCACTCTTTCTTGGCCTTCATTCCTCCTATCCATCCTTCCTTGGTGTTGAGGACATTCAAATTTCCTATGACCTTCTTCTCCATAGTGGAAACATGTTCCATAGAAGCCTTCTCTTCCTGAACCTTGTCCTCTTCCTCTTCCTCTCTAATCTCTATTGTTCTGATCTTGGAAATGATTGGAATTGTCTCCTCTCTAATTTTGACTGCTACTAGCCTCATCCTTCTTTTTTGGATCTTCATTTCGGCCTCCATATGACTATCCACCAGATCGTCCACCATGACCTCTTCCATTTTGTCTGCTCTCAAACTTCTTGTTTAGCTTTTCCTCTACTTTTAGGGAAAATTGATATGCCTCTTCAATACTATTCATTCAAACCAGATTTAGCTCCTCCTGAATGCTTGGCCTGAACCCATTAAGGTAATGGGCAACTTTTTCTTTATCAGCTTCTGCATGGCTTATTTTGATGAGGATTTGATAGAACTCCTTTGTATACTCCTGAAAAGATCATCCCGCTTACTTCAAACTTTGCATTTTCTTCAGTAGGTCAAACTCATAATCAATAGGGATGAATTGTCACTTCAATTTATCCACCATCCGATCCCATCTTGTGATTTTATCTTTCCCTCTTCTATTTCACTCCAATTGAATCTCTTGCCACCAGATCTTCACATGACCTTTTAGTCTGGCCTTCATGAATTTGACCCTATTGGGATCCTCAATATCTTCATACTCAAAATTCTCTTCACATTCATTGATCTAGTTGATCAACTCCTCTGGGTTAACATTTTTTTAAAATGCAGGAACCTCAATCTTAGGTCTTTTTCCGATCTTGGAAATGGCCTGAAAAAGTCTTTCTTCCTCCTGGTTCACAACTTCGAATTCTCCTTCTTGATCTTCTTCTTTGGCTTCATCCTCACTTTCATCTTTGACATTAAGATTCATTCATCTGCGAATCTCTTCTTGCAATGCTCACACTTATCTCTGGAGTGCTCTAACCTTAGGTGTTACAATACCAGCTCTTCTGCCACGTTCCCTTTCTGAAGGTATTTTCACAATGCACACTGAAACCCTAACCACGGTCCTGGTGCAAACTACCTCACAATCAGCGATTTGTTTACACACTCAAGAAATCCTACTTTGATACCACTTGATGAAAGGTGCTCCCCTTAATACCATAAACACATAATAGAAATAGAGAAACAATAACCATATGCAAGAATAGAAAATGGGCTTCTTATTATCTCCACAAATGTGGAATTACAAACTTTCAGAATTAAAATATGCAAAGCCACATGGGCATTCCCTTACAATATTCTATAGAAAAATGTCTCAAATAAATACCTAGATCTACTACCCAGAACTATCCCGAACTGCCTAAGACAACACTACAACCTTCCTTATATAGGCAATTTTTCAC
>BSBK01003676.1:0-155000 GCA_027943335.1 Chamaecyparis obtusa | reverse complement strand
ATGGAGGAACATTTAAGGGACATACATCTACTTATCGTGATTAACTCAAGGAAGTATAATAAAGCTACTCTTAACAAGTAATTATCATTAATGAAGGCACGAGCAGACTTGGAAATTTTAACTACAAGCAATGATGGTGTATTTAAATCATGTAAAGCAAGGTTCTTATTAATAAGACATAATGGATTCTCAAGCCTGGAAGATGCAGAGAAATTAACATGATTGTAATCATACACAGGCTCAATAAATCTCCCTATTCTGGGCTCAAAGTGCATAGATACTTCATAGAACATATTCAATCCACAAGTGAGTTGTGTTCCTTCCAATAGATGGAGTCTAGACTGATCACCTTCACATCAATAGGGAGCACATCAATGGCATTAAAAGGATGCATTACGCCAGAGAGATGGAACCAACTGTCGAATCCTCTTTCAGACTCTATAAGGAGAGCTTTAGAAAGGGCCATTGGCGACCACTATTTTGATAATGATTTTACCTATAGAACCAATGGCAACATTATTGGGAAATTTATAGCCATCTTAGTGTTTGCAGGGAGAAAGAAAGAGGATATGATTAAGGGGGCCCAGATTCTCTTTGATGAGGACCTTCTTGGGGGAATATAAAAAATGGTTTTCAGAATAGATAACCAACTCACTATTCCCTATCCTGAGATTACTATGAAGATGAAAATTTCAATGTTGTCAAAAATTCCTCAGTCCCAGTGCATTCCCATAATAACATTCAAAGATGAGAAAAGGTTTGACCTTCACTAGTTAGAGATGACAAGGAATTTATAATTTTTATATAAAGATCTTTTGCATGAAGATATGGAAACAGAGTGGCTTCTCAACTATTGGAGAAATGCAGGTTTCAACATTTCGATAGACCTGGATAAGGAGAAAGTAGAGAATCTACATATAATGGCTCCTGAAGTCATTAGATGCACCCACTATTCAAAAAATGCCTATAATGAAGATGAATGCATCATGATCATGAGGAAAGTGTAAGGAAACTCAGGTGTGGAAACAACTTCCTACACTAATCCCTAAAGGAAAGTATTGTGCAAATTCTTTTAAATCCTTACAATTTTAGATTTGTTAACTACTTTAACAATGATATTGCAATGATATACCATGCATACAAAAAATAGAGAATGACACAATGATTTACCCTGGGGAAACCTTTCAGTAAAAACCCTAGCACTCCAAAACCTGCACAGTGTATTAATCAAAACTATTACAATTTACAATACACTTGCAATGCAAGTTCTTTCAGAAGATTTTCCCAACCCTTGAAGACAAATCACGATAGCATAAAATGTTCCACAATAAACTTACTTCTCCTATCTTTGCAACCCTAAAAACACTTATATCACGGGCTTCCTCTTTTAGGGCAACCTCCAAAGATAGCCATATTAGGGTTTTACCATTCTCCAAGAAAATAGGAACCCAAAATTTTTTTTGAAGAGTGTACAGTACTCAATTTTATCATTTTCCATGTGTCTTCACCTATCATCGAATCTTCTAGATATAGCTCTTACGTGTCATAGGAATCTATCATAACTGTTTCAGCCATGATCTCCTTACACACAATTCAAGATGCCAACACATCAAGTGGAGTGACACATCAACATGCCAACTAGACATGTACACTCACACTTAATTACATTATTTGAAAGAAATACATTTTACAAAACAAATAATAAGAATAGGAATTATCCAAGGTTGAGACACCTTTTTCCTAACATTCTCCCACTTGTCAAACACCTTGTAAGAGCAACAGGAACATGACAGGAACTAACCGCTATAGGCCAAAAGGCCCATAGACTCCGAACACCATCTAAACTTCTTAGTGCCCACTAGTTTTGTTAATGCATCTACAACATTCTTCACAATATCTACCTTCTCCAAATTTACCCTTCCATCTTCCACCATATCTCTCACAAAGTGAAACTGCACATCAATGTGCTTCGTTCCAGCATGAAAAGTAGGATTTTTCGCAAGGCAAATAGCACTCTGACTATCACACCAAATAGTAATCTATTTTGCATCAACACCAACATCAGAACACAATCTCCTAAGCCAAATGGATTCCTTACAAGCATGAGTAGCAGCCATGTACTTAGCTTCTGTAGTGGACAAAGCAACCACAGGTTGTCGCTTACTCATCCAATTGATGGCACCACCAAACATAGTGAACACATAAGCACTAGTGGATCTCTTGCTGTCAATATCACCTGCCCAATCTTAATCCACAAATCCATGAATACAAACTAAATGCGAAGATCTAAAAGAGTTACCATGATAACATATGGAGTAATCTAATGCACCCCTCAAATATCTGAATACTCATTTAACTACATCCCAATGTACCCGTCCAGGGTTAGCCATAAACTGACTCAAGACTCCCACTACTTGGGCAATGTCTGGTCTGATGGAATATGGATGAAGTGACTGAGAGGGGGGGGGGGGTGAATCAGTCAACCATAAAAATACTTCACAATTAATTCTTTGCAGATCCCTTAGGATATCTTAACAATGTTATCTGTTTTAGCACTCGGTAAATAGATTGCAGTAACTTTGAAGATGTAGAAAGCATTAGCAATATTATCTTTAGATATTCATCAGCACATGTATATGATTGAGAAAGCAATTAAGAACACAAGAGACACAAGATTTAACGTGGAAACCCAATATGGGAAAAACCACCAATGTATCTAGATACTGATTTTCACTTTTCTGAAGTGATGCCCGGTTAGAAGCCAACCCGGTAAAAGGTTACAAAACACACTGTTAGGTGTGACCTTGTTAGAGGATTTAAGACACCCTGCTAGGAGTGGCCTGGTAAGAGGTCTTGAAAACAATTCAATGGAATTATCACCTTGTTAGAGGATTTACATTATGGTTGTTAAACCAACTCGGTTAAGAGATTTAGAATTCACTGTTACAATGATAAGAAGGTAACAATGAAAAAGTGACCTGTATAATAATGCAACTGTCTTGCTGATTATAGCTCTCTGTTCTGCATAAGTCTGATCCTTTCTGATCGAATAAATCTCTGCTGCTCCTCAAGGATATCTGAACATCCTTCACAAATTCGCATATACCTTTCCTTCTTTTCTTCTGTAAATCTTCTACTGTGTATATTTATTTTTCACATTTGACCTTTTATTTATATGATTTTGGATTTTTCAAATCGACATTATTTAGTATAACAGTCGGCTGAATTAAGCAAACTCTATTTGCAAAAGTCCTTCAAGGGCCGACAGTGCTCGGTGACCATAACTTTCTATAATCTTTCGGTGACCGAGGGAACTCAGTAAACACCGACAATCCTTTACCTTTGATAACCGACTGAACTCGGTAAACACTAACTTTTCTCGATGACCGATTGAACTCGGTAAACACTATCTTTTCTTCAATGACCGACTGAACTCGGTAAACACTATCTTTTCTTTGATGACCGACTGAACTCGGTAAACACTATCTTTTCTTTGATGACTGACTGAACTCAGTAAACACTAGCTTTTCTTTGATGACCGACTGAACTCGGTAAACACTATCTTTTCTTTGATGACCGACTGAACTCAGTAAACACTAATATTCCTGTCTGGCAGACCGACTGAGCTCGGTAGGAACTGATTGCTGCGGACTATGACATAGTGTAACATCAAAGACAATACATAATTGAGTAGCAATTTCCTTCAGACAATTGTTTCCAACATGGTCTAGTACAGACCATAGCATACATAAGATTGCCAACTGCACTAGCATAAGGTACTCTACTCATGTCCTCCACCTCACTAGGAGATTTTGGACAATCATCTACAGATAACTTTGTTCCCATAGAAATAGGAACACATAGTGGTCTACACTCTGCCATGCTGAACCTATCCAACGCAGACTTCACATACTTACTCTGACTCAACCAAAGTTTTATGTTAGACCTATCTCTACTGATTTCCATACCCAAGATGTACCTTGTTGCCCCAAGATCTTTCATCTCAAACTATGTTGACAACTGAGATTTAAAATAAAAAATCATACCCTTACCCTTCCCAAATAGCAACATATCATCAACATATAATGCAACAATAAGAAGGTGATCATTTTCAACTCTGAAATAAACATAATGATTTGATTTTGATCTTACAAATCCAATTGACAACACAAAGGCATCAAACTTAAGGTACCACATCCTAGGAGATTGCTTCAAACCATATAGAGATTTCTTTAATCTGCAAACTAAGGATTCTTTACCTTTAACAATGTAGTGCTCGGGCTGTGACATATAAATCTCTTCCTCCAAATCACCATGAAGGAAAGTTGTCTTCACATCCATCTATTCTATCTCTAAATCATATGGTGTAGCAAGAGATAACAAAAATCTAATGGATGTCAACTTTGCAACATGAGAGAATATTTCACCATAATCTATTCCCTCTACCTGTGAATACCCCTTTGCAACCAATCTAGCTTTGTACCTTTCAATACTACCATCTGCATAGAATTTCTTCTTGAACACCCATTTATAGCCAATAGATTTTCTCCCTTTAGACAAAGGTACAAGGTACCAAGTTTTTTTTTTCTCCAATGAAGCCATCTCATCATCCATAGCCTCAATCTAGGAACCTGCATCTTCCATGCCCAAAGCCTCTTTCACAAATCTAGGCTCATCAGTGTTAGTAATCAAAGCAAAGGCACAACTAGAATCTAACATAGAATAACCAAACCTTTCTGGTTACTTTCTTTCTCTCGTGGATCTCCTCAAGGGCTGAGGTTGAGGTTGTTCTTCCTCTTCTTCTGAACTATCAGAGCTGCTAGAGCTCTCCTCATCATTAGGCCCAACATGGTCTCTTTGTTCAGTCTTCTCAGGGGTAGGAGGCAACTGAACAACATCTTTTTCCTTTTCTTTTTCATCTGGTTGTAGCACAATAGAAGAAGATGTTAGCTCTCTAAAAATAACATTTCTACTATACAACACCTTACTAGTCACAGGATCCCAAAGCTTGTTTCCTTACACACCAACACTGTATTTGATGAAAATACATTTGACACCTTTGTTTTCCAACTTAGATCTTTTCTCCTTTGGAACATGTGCATAAGCTTCACAACCAAAAACATGAAGATGTCTAATTGAAGGCTTCTTACCAGACCACACCTCCATGGGTGTCTTACCAACAAGAGCTGATGTAGGAGATCTATTAACCAAATAGCAAGTAGTGGCCACAACTTTGGCCCAAAACCTTTGTTCTAAACCAGCTCCACTAAGAATACTCCTAGCCTTCTCCATTAGTGTCTTGTTCATTCTCTCTATAACTCCATTTTTCTGTGGGGTATAAGGAGTTGTCTTATGCCTCTCGATACCTTGTTCTTTATAGAACTATTCAAACTCTGCTAAGAAAAACTCACCACCATTGTCAGTTCTCACACACATAATCTTCTTACTAGTCTAATTCTCTACAAGAGCTTTAAATTCCTTGAACCGACTAAAGACTTGTGTCTTACTTTTAAGGAAATAAATCTATGTCCTTCTACTATAATCATCTATGAAAGATACAAAAAATATAGACTTGGAGATTGAAGGAACTTTTACAAGACCAAATACATCAGAATGAATAAGATCCAAAACATCAGAAGATTTGTGAGAACTAGAGTAAAATTGAACATGATTTTGTTTACCATAGACATAGTGTTCGTAGAAGTCCAACTCGAGAATGCAATCATTCCACCCCTCAATGAGGTTTTTATTTTTCAGGGTTCTGAGACCCTTTTCACCAATGTGGCCAAATCTCATATGCCACAACATTGTGTTTTTTGCAGGAAGCTTACCTTCCAAAGTGTTTGCACTGCCATCAGAACCAATAACCATAGACTTCTTCTCTGCTCATTCAGATGGTGAGGATGAAGAACTATTACATAGAGGAATACATGCATCTAGCTAAAATAAGGTACCTCTCCTAGTACCCCTTACAAGCACTATCGATCCTCTCATCATCTTGCATCCTTCTTTTGAAAAAAAAACCTGCATACCTACATCATTCAGCATACTTACAGATAATAGGTTTCATGCCAAACCCAGAATGTGTATAACTGCGTTGATTCCCTTTACTTGTCCATTAGGAAATCTGATAGTGACCCTTCCGCATCCAACTATCTGTAGGTGAGAATCATCACCCAAGTACACCTTTCCACCATCGAACTCTTCATATTTTGAGAACCAGTTTCAATGAGAGGTCATGTGAAAAGAAGCACCTGAGTCTACCAACCACACATCATCAGATGCATGGGCTGCCAAAGCTGTAATAAAAGCATCTCCATCTTCTTGAGATTTTTCTGAAGCTGAATTTGAGCCTTTCTTCTTCTTCTTTGGTTCTTTGTAGTCCTTCCAAAAGTGCCCAGTTTTATCATAGTTCCAACATTTCACCTTGGACTTTCTAGGAGTCTTAGAACTCCCATGGGATTTAGATCTACCCTTCTTTGACTTGTCATTTTTCTTTCCTTTGTCATTGGATCTCCCATGAATAGCAAGGGCTTCCTTAGATGAATCTAAAGTCTTTCTTCATATCTCCTCAGATAGTAGCAAAGACACCACATCATCCATATGAAATGTGACTATAGTACTTCTGAGAGCCATCACAAGATGGTCCCATGAATCTGGCAAGGAACAAAGCAGGGTCATACAATGATCCTCCTCCTCAATCTTGGCACCGAATGATGCCAACTATGCAACCAATAAATTGAATGCGTTGAGATGATCAGTTATGGATCCTCCTTCCTCCATTCTTAAAGAATACAACTTCTTTCTCAGGAACAACTCATTCACTAGAGATTTGGCCTGATACATAGACCCAAGCCATTTCCACAAAGAATTTGCAGTAGTCTAATCAAGAACATTCAGAAGAATGACATCTGCTAGACAGAGTCTGATGAGACCCTTAGCCTTCTGATCCTTGATCTCCCAATCAGCTTGAGATATCACTGCAGGTTTCACATCAAGTGAAGTAGCCTCCCATAGATCACAGTCTTCAAGCATGTCTTCCATCTTGAGTTTCCACAACTCAAAATTAGTGCCATTAATTTTCTCCACCTCCATTCTACTGTATGAGGAACTTGCCATCTCAATCTACAAATAAGATTCAGAATGCTCTACACAAAAAAATCCCACTCAACTTGAGATTAGCTCCAAAAACCCTACCCAAGAACTAGGCTCAAAATTTGATTAGGCTCTGATACCACTTGTAAGGAAACTCAGGTGCGGAAACAGCTTCCTACACTAATCCCTAAAGGAAAGTATTGTGCAAATTCTTTTAAATCCTTACAATTTCAAATTTGTTAACTACTTTAACAATGATATTGTAACCATATACCATGCATACAGAAAATAGAGAATGACATAGTGATTTACCCTGGGGAAACCTTTCAGTAAAAACCCTAGCACTCCAAAACCTGCACAGTGTATTAATCAAAACTATTACAATTTACAATACACTTGCAATGCAAGTTCTTTTAGAAGATTTTGCCAACCCTTGAAGACAAATCACGGTAGCATAAAATGTTCCAACAATACACTTACTTCTCCTATCTTCGCAACCCTAAAAATGCTTATATCATGCGCTTCCTCTTTTAGGGCAACCTCCAAAGATAGCTGTATTAGGGTTTTACCATTCTCTGAGAAAATAGGAACCCAAAATTTTTTTTTCAAGAGTGTACAGTACTCAATTTTATTAGTTGCCACATGTCTTCACCTGTCATTGAATCTTCCAGATATAGCTTTTACGTGTCATAGGAATCTATCATAACCGTTTCAGCCATGATCTCCTTACACACAATTCAAGATGCTGACACATCAAGTGGAGTGACACATCAACATGCCAACTAGACATGTACACTCACACTTAATTATATTATTTGCAAGAAATACATTTTACAAAACAAATAATAAGAATAGGAATTATCCAAGGTTGAGATACCTTATTCCTAACAGAAAGGAGATAACGTATGGAATTGCAAAATGATTCAAAAGGAAGGAGATGAAGGAAAGGAGAAATAAATCTGGTGGTACTATGGTCTCTTTTTTGGTTTTAAAATAGACATGAATATATAAAAAATAGAAAATTTGTAGTAGATTAGCATCCCTATCATTAGAAATGTATAAGACTTTTATACGACATATACAAGATAGTTTCTATGGATTTTGTGATAGATAAGAACCCTATAATTAAAGTGATGTGAATACTTACTACTAGTTAATCTTAGCAATTTATCCTTTCTGAAACCTGTGGGTTTTTTCTAACACACTTAATGTATTTCATCTTATATACTAGTATTATTTTTCAAATAAACCCTAAATACCTCTGAATAAACTCTAATTTAGAAGAAATCTTTAGATAGGAGATTACTGCTGTCTCTTTAAGCATAATAATGAAAGGATAGCCAATTTTATGAAATTAGATTGAGAAAGGAGTATTTTAGCTAAAAAGCTCCTCGAATTCTTTGTATTCTGATATTCTTGTAGAAGACTATGCTAATTTTATATTTCAGATAAGAAATAATTCAATGAATTTGATGATATACAAGCTGTTTTAATTTTTGGCTAAAACAAAATTTTTGATCATTCTATCATTTAATAATTCAGTTCAAATGGCAATAGTAAGTAATGTTTTTGTAAAAAGCCCTATCAGTTTAAGTATTATAGGTCCAAGTTTTACCTTAATATTAACTTACTATACATGAAGAAGTTTATTTCGGTCCAGGGTTTTAGGCTGGCTACCATTAAAAGTTCCTTAGTTTCAAACTCCAGATGTTGGACTTATTATCAATATGAACAACAAAACTTTATACCTCAAAACTGTGACTAAATTCTATGGCTTTAAAGGCAAGCATACTGCTATCTTTGGTTACACTTAGCTATGTTTTTCCTCGTTTCGCTACTGCTCTTTTAAAGTTTTATATGTTAATATTTTTTCACAATACACATCTATTCTTAATTTTCATAACGTCACATGCATAACTTGTCTTGAATAAGAGTATATGTATGGCTCTCCCTGCCTTGGAGCAAAGCTCAAAACAACATTAAGAATAATTTGAGATGTTAGTTTAAGCTAATATAAATATGAAAATATTTATGCAAATATATATTCATATATATATATATATATATATATATATATATATATATATATATATATATATATATATATATATATATATATATATATATATATATATATATATATATATATATATATATATATATATATATATATATATATATATATATATATGATTTCATTTTGCTATGTTTTTCCTCTATTCCTATTATACACTTAATTTCAACTCATGGGTTAATTTTTTCTCAAAATTATGTCTACCCTTAAGTTTTAATAATGGTATTTTAAGGTTTGTTTGGGCCTCTCTTCTTGATAAGAGTACAAGTAAGGTTTGGTTTCTTAGAACTATAGTTGTATTCTTATGATAAATTTACTAATGGCGTTTCAAGGTTTTTGGTATTTAAGGATATATTCACATCAACAATCATAAATTTTTACAGTTTCTTTCATTGTTGATTGGATTTATCGGTCTTGTTAAGAGATTTAGTAAGGCTTTCAGTTTTGGTTTTGAGCTCATCACATGTTTTAGAACGATTTGAAGGGCTAGTTTAAGATAAAATCCTTTTTCCGCTCAATCCTTATATCTAACATAAATTTTGTCCTGTTCCCTTAAACCTGGAAAAGTTTAAATGATCTTTCAAAGACTCATTTTAACTTCTAAACTTTAAGCACAATCAGTGACAGGACAACCAATATCAAAGAGGATTCTATTTCCCCTATAAATGACTGATATTTAGCATATATGTGTATTGGGAAATTCTCTAGAGGGCTTTCTTTGTCAGGCAAGATTCATAATTCCCTTGATATTTAGGTCCTTATATATGCATATATATTACCCGGTTAGTTCAGATTTTATAATCTGGTTACTTCATATTCTATTGCCATACACTCATGGATTAGTATATATAGACATTATCATAGTTTTAAGATATGATTATATATATTATGCTATATTTTCATATACATATATATTTTCTCATATATGTATTTTATTCTGATAGTATAATCCTCAACTCATATCATGAGGGATGTTTAGCTTTTAGGGTAGTGAGGATACTTTATAGCGATTGTTATCAAGTATATATATATATATATATATATATATATATATATATATATATATATATATATATATATATATATATATATATATATATATATATATATATATATATATATATATATATATATATATATATATATATATATATATATATATATATATATATATATATATATATATATATATATATATATATATTCATTATTTTAGTAATATATATTTATTTTGGGTTTTTCAGATAGTAATATTCTCTCAGTAAAATAGGTATTTTTTCATCCTTTTAACTATTGAATACTTATATTTAAGGAAATTTTTCGCATAAAGCTGAATATATAGGCAAATAGGGAAGCTCATATTTATATAGGTAAGATCATATCACTATGCTCATATAGGTAAAAATACATTAAAATATCCTTTTAGGTAAGCTCATATAGTCTTTATTAATCAAGCTCATTCTAGGCAGCGAAATATGAATCGAATAGTCACAGGATTAATTGCCGCTCAATAACTGTTGATTTCCATCTACCTTCTGTAAGAATTTTTAGGGACCTTTACTATATATAGGTTAGGATTTTATGCTTGCAAAGCATCTCCTTAAGAAATGACAACTCCAATAAAGTTAAGATGCCTAAACAAGCAAGTTGCCTTTGAAGGAAAAATTTCATCTAAAAAAATCAAGAAGATAATACTGATCAACTTCAACATAGTAGTAAGAGCAGTATCTGTCATTTTAAGCGAGGAGTTAAAAGAGAATATCAATAGGCATCGTGTTAACTTAGATATCCCAGCTATGTTTGTTGCCTTAGCCCTACATGTGGACCCAGATATAAAGGCTATTGGGAATCTGTGTAGAAGAATTTTCAAGAAGTATTTAGTGGATCTGGATAAAGTTCTTCATAGTATACACACTAATTTATCCATCCCCAAGCCTAAAGATTACAACAGTAGAATCTTCAACCATAACTATTTATCCACATTTCCTATTCTTGAAATGGAAGACAGAGATAGATTTTTAGCAGAGAACCCTTCCATAAGAAGAAACTTGGATTTCCTACTATTTTTCACCCATGTACGACCTCCACCTGATGTGAACTAGATGAATGAGTTTATTATGGATGAGAGCATTAGGCTTAAGCTAGTTAAGGAAGACAAAGACTCTTTGGTGTCTTCATGCTCTTCAAGCAGGTCCTAAAAAAGTCATCTCAACAACAAGGGCATCAAAGTGTTAATCTCAGAATATTGCAAAAAGGGTTAATTTATGGATGTAAAATCTTTTGCATACTTCTTTTATCTAAGGAATTTTCTCTCTTTTAACGAGTTTGTTATATTTTGATGTCAATCCGCTTTTCTCCTATCACAAATTTGATAAAATCTAGGCCAAATCAGTTCTTAAATAATAGTCATAAATAAATAATAGCAATAATAGTTTCTTTTTGAAGGTAAGATCCATTAAAATGATAGGCTTCAAATATATTTTTTTCTTCTCTCATACACAAATCATATATATCAAGACATATACACAAGAATATAGATCTTCTCCATGGGTGTATTAATTTATTTGGGTATGTTGACATTTTCACAGAAAGGAGACATGTTCTAACTAGTTTTCCTTTCAGTTTTCTTTTTTGAAGGATGGTTTCTGATTTTACATAAACATTAGAACAATAGATAAGAAGGCTATTAAGATTTGCATCTATGCTAGATGGTAAGATTTGCACAGATATCTCTTTAAGTTAAGCTGTTAATTGTTAGCTCTGTCAATGATATTGCTGAAAAAAATTTGTAAGAAAGGGAAGCAATTTTCAAAAACAAGATGTTAGTAATTCTTATAATATTCCAGGCTACTCCCTCACTTTTCCTTGCAAAGGACGTAGGAGTAAAATCTTCTTATCTCATCTTCAGTTGTATTTCACTACATGACACTAGCATATGATTATGTGGGAATTTTGGAGTTGGAACTTGATGATATTAATTTCCAGCCAGAGATATTAATCTATTTATAGTAAAAAAATGGTACATAAAGGAATAGTGCTACATTGTTAAGATCAATTCTAAGATCTGGTTTCACTATATATCTCATCATTAATACAACAATCAGACAGGATTTATCTTCGAGCTAATCCTTTGAGAGAAAGAGTTTAAAGCATACTTATGCAGTTATGCAATCAGTTAAGGGAGCTTACTCCCTTCTCAAGATATATTAAAATAGGAAAATAGAGAATGATTAATTTACTTTTAGAATAGAAGAATATTAGTGTAGACTAGGATTTGTGAGTGCACCTAAACCTGTTTTGAAGGCCAAAGACAAGCAAACGTCATAGCATATTATCAAATCAAATTTAAAGGTAAACAAACTAAAATCAAAGCCACCTCAGTTTAAGCTTAAAACGGATGCGCCCATGCACCGTTTGATATGCTTAGATATAGAGGGATGTGGGTGTGCAAACTCAAGCACTTGGAGCATGCAAGATGGATGATTTGTGGATCAAGAAGACCCAAAATGACACAAAATAGGTATGAGGAACCTATTTTGCCTCAAAGGCCTCAAGATCACACAAATATGCAAAGCTAAATGAAAGAACTAAGATTAAAACAAGAAATGAATCTATGTTAATCCATTTAAGCTAATTTAGATGTGATTTAAGCTTGAAAATGATCTAAAATGATGAGTTTATGCTTATGCTAAAATGAAAATGGCATTATAACTTTGCTATTGAGTTTGAAAGTTGAAAGATGATTTGCCTTAGGAAGTGAGGGTATTTATAGGATTTCTAAGGCTTGGGGTAGGAGGAATGAATGGCCAGGATTGAAATCCTTAAGAGAGGCCAAGATTCACTCAAAGGGAAGCACATGGATTGTGCTAGTTCTCAGCCAATCAGGAGGTGACACATGTCACAAGGTGAGTGGATGAAGGGAAGGGCAAAAGGGAGTCAACAAAGGGGGCTCCAAGCTCATAACTCTCCAAATAAATGCTTGTAAGAGCAATGAATGGGCTTTAAGAGGCTTTGAAGACTTTGGGGAAGCAATAAATGCTTTGTGGTTGAGATATTTGGAAGGAAAGACTTTGCTTTGGTTTAGGAAAGTCTTAAGCTTGGTTAGGATTGCACAAAGGTTTAAGGGTAGGATTAGGATTAGATTAGGACAAAAAAAGGATTAGGATGGGTGAAGAGGGTGGATTTGAGAAGATTCTAGAAGAGTCTAGATTTCTCCTTAGTTTCATGGAATAAAAGTTATTTATTCCAAAAGCTTAAGTTTTAGGAATATTTATTAAAATACTTTCAATAAATATGAAAATTAAATATTTAACCTTAATTAAATATTTAACCTTGGGATTAGGGTTAGAAAAGATAGGATTAGGCTTTTAATCGAAATTAAGAAGGGATTAGAAGATTTTGGAAGAGGTTAGTGGTCTTAAGGAAATTGGCCAAGTTTGGGATAAAAAATAAATTAATTTATTTTTGAAGTTTTTGGGCAATTTATTAATTAAATAATTAATAAATTAGGGATAATGTCCAAATGACATTTTTAGGCTAGATTCCTTAATTAAAGATTTTTAATTAAGAGAGAGGGATTTAATGCCATAAAAATAAATTAATTAATTAAATAATTAATTAATTAATAAATGATGATGTCATCAAGGATTTTTAGAAAACAAAAATAATTTATTTTCTAAAGGATTTTTCGGTGTCTACATTTTGCCCCTCTTTGATGTGATGCCGCAAGTGGCATGGCGTCAAAGACAAGAAAATAAGATGCCGAGGCTAGAATTGTCATGCCCCGCAAGGGAACCGGAGAAGAGAACAAAGATTCTCTTTGTTAAAGAAAACCTAAGTAATAATTTATGGAAAAATTTTGAACTTTAAAAAGAATTATGTAATCAAAACTTTAACTTAGATTCCTTCCAAGGTTCCCTTTTCATTTAAATGCATGATTCATTCAAATCCATTAAGTAAACTAACAACAAGATTTAATTCTCGAAGCAAACTGCATCATATCTTAAGAAATACAAAATATTTTCATTTCAACTTTCCATTTAGAAATCATCTATATTCCTAAGTATCCTTTATGAACCATGTAACTTATAAAATTTATCCAACTCATTTGATACATTAAAATATACTACATTTGGTTTTTCAATAGCTTCACTTAAACAACAATAATGAAAGCATGTTACATAATTTGGAATGTTACAAAATCCTTTTTCTTTCCAACATACATCTTAAACATAAAGTTCACATTTCCCTTTTCCCTTCTTCCTAAGTCTACCCATTCCAATTACATCATTGATTACATTGCATTCAACTCCTCATAAAAAGTAACAAGATTATGCATCATGAAATATAATCACAAGGCCTTCGTTCTTCAAATCTGGTACATAAGCAAGCATGTATCTGCAAAAGGTACCTCGATAAAAATGTTTACCACCCAACCACGTGGGTACCTATAAGGCCCACTCCCCCGTGCTAGGAGATAAACACCAAGGTCCACAAAGAAGGAATAGCTAGGCCAAACCTAGGGTTGGGTAATCTTTCCCAAAATAGCAAATGAAAAGAGAGTCAAAGTATAGATCTTTCCCAAAAGGTTATAAGGCTTGGGTAGAAACTCTAAGCAACAACCTAAGTGAGTGTCATCGCATAGCCCTCACCCCTTGGGTTGTCCTGGTACTAGCCACTCTGGGCCCCGGCCCCCAAGTAGGCACATGCGGGATCGAATGCCTTTCGTACAGACAAGTGCCATTCGATCGTACCTACGCATAGGTACCTTCTCCCACTCCCATCCATAGCCTTTACTAGCACTAATGGCATGGGCGAGGCACATTTAATCTTTTTAATGTTTTAACCCATTTCCATCAGTTTAATTAAATTTCCACTTGTTAAATAACTCTTCAGTCGGTTATCCTGGTTCTAGCCACTTTAGGGCCCCGGCCCCGCACTGAGAGCCACTCACTAGGTGTCGTTAGGTTTTCTACCCTCAACCCATACATCACAATTACATCATACACATAGTAAAAACATATTGCAAACACATTTGAGAACTACTACCAAGGATTGAAAATAATAGGATAGTTATGTATGTTTAGAGAAATTAGGTATGTTAAGAATGTTTAGAATGTCTTGACTCTAAACCCTAAACTACTCCTTACAAACATTCTATCTCAATAAAGACATCTAAATGTACTGAAAATAATCTCCACTAAACAAGGAATGAACAATCTTCAAGTTTAAACAAAATTTCTTTCTAAACCTAAAACCTGGCTAATCCTGAAAATTGACTAAGTCTGATTTAATTAAAAATCTAAAATTTAAAAGCTACAACTTAACTCCTAGGAACCTAAAACCTATTCCAATGGATTCAAAGGGTACCTAATCCCTTTATACAAGTATAACTTAAAGTATAAGAAATTTAAATGTTATAATTGTATAAAGTCTGAATCCTATTTTCCTCGGTTAGCACACTACCGACCTAGCTCGGTTAACACACTACCGACCTAGCTCGGTTGACACTTTACCGACCTCACTCGGTTCACACATTACCGACCTTGCTCGGTTATCACATTACCGACCTAACTCGGTTACCACTGAGCCGACCTAACTCGATAAACACATTACTGACCTTACTCGGTTAACACACTGAGCCGACCTAACTCGGTTACCACTGAGCCGACCTAACTCGGTAAACACATTACCGACCTTACTCGGTTAACACACTGAGCCGACCGGAACTGCAGAGAACGACTGTCAACTTTGTCTTACGGGTAAAACTGGGTGTTATGGGGACTAAGGTTGCCTAATATGAGCACGACCCATTTGAGATATCCCAGTTTCCCTTCAGAAACGGCCCATCAATCCTCCCTACCTATCTAACAAATATATTCTAGATCTGGGAAAAGAAAGGGTGGCACATATATGGACATGAAACAGTAAAGTTGTAACAAAAGTTCTAAACTCTGGAAGCGTTCATAATACATCCAGTGACAGTAAACTACACTACCCTACCAGGGAGGTTTCACCACAGTGAACATACAAACATTTGTAAAATAACTTTCCACAAACACATTTCAAATACACAGAAAATAAAGCATATATATATATTTTCAACCATAGCACAATATACAGAAATTTTTCCAGAATCTAGATTTTACATTCATTCTACAAGATAAATCTACTTCTCAGGATGGATTCCAACTTGGAGTCCTGCGAAGACCAGTTGGAGAAGAAGGAAGATCAAACCCTCTCCAATGTTTCCAACACTCCTTGAATCCCTTTGCTTGCAACCTTCCAGCCTCTACCCGCAACAATCCAAAAGCCAACTCCCTTTTACACAGGAAATCTTTCCTGTAAATAGGATGGAGGAGGTGGTTGCATAGGTAATCCAACTAGTGCAACCATCTCAACTATCCATCCGTTAAAGAGATGGTTTTGAAAACTCATTCCCGTAAAGGAATAAATAAACTATAATCTAAGTCCTTAAATTTAAGGTTATTAAAATAAATATTATAATCTTAAAACAATTTATTAAATTATTTAACTATGGTAATAGGATAATCCTATTTACCATACTGCTAATTGATCTAATTATTTATTAATATAATAGATGATTACATGGTAATAATTATATATAAATATATGTATGCATATGCATATGTGTGCACCCATATGCCTATGTGTACATATATTATTATTATTATTATAAATATTATTACAAGCACAATATTATTATTATAAAACATATTATTATTTTTATTGCTACAGACTCTTTGTCATTATTAGTATTATAAAATAATACCATAAATAAGGTACATTATTATTAATGTTAAACATTAGAATAACATTATTATAAACTATATGGTTTATTCATACCTTAATCCCCATTTCTAAAATATATATGCATATATTAAGTAGCCACTAACATAGGTTAGAATTTTACCACTATTATTATTTAAAACCTCTTATTATTAATATTCCCTTAGACATTAAAATACCATAAAATTAATCCTTATCATGGGTATTAAAACCACATGATTTAATTGCACTCAAAAATCGCTCCTAATGAGATACGCTACTAAATCATACCCTCCAATGAGCAATAATCTACATCCACGATCTACTAACAGAATTGAACATATCATGAAGGCAAGAACTAGCTACAAGATCCACAATTCCATCAATTACAAAACCACATAAGACATTCACACAAGGGACTGACTCGACACTTCCCACCTAAGGATAAAAGGATCAAAGGTGAAGTTTCTTCCTGTGGACCTGGTGATACCTCTGTAACAACAACAACAATCGGGGATTTTGAGGGATCGCTCAGACCTGTGAAGCCAGGTGGAGACGACACCCGGTACCTGCAATCCTGCATCACCAAGAAGAGATACATATATATACATATGGAGATACAAATCAGATATATGCAAGCAGATGACCAGGATCGATACATCGTGTGGACCTCAACTAAGTGAGTAACTACGACTTCGTCCTGGAGTCATGAAAAACACATCAGACACATCCATGAAACATAAAACATCATGATAGTGGTTAGATTCAAATAATTGGGTTAGATCCATATAAAAATAGATAATTTTCTAATCTCATAAACATGTAATTACTAAACATAAATGAGCATATTCATCATGTCATCATCCACAAAACATAAATGTAAATGTATAGTCTTGACCATAATAATAATAAAATGTCCAAATCAGAAAAGTCTAAGTATCACCATAGGAGAGGTATTACAAGAATCAGAAGAAGAGGGTATGACGCCTGGGTGGACTAGAAGAAAGGGGATACATGCCCCGGTGGGACAAAATCATGGAAGATGCACCCAGTGGGACAAGGAAGGAAGGATTACACCCTGGGACAGAGTGTGCCCAGCGGGACGAGGAAGGAAGGGCCTAGGAAGAAAGGGGAGATAAATAACCTCACTTCTAAGAACAAATATGGATGATATGCAAGATGAGATGGAAATGCAAGATGCAAGATGCAGCTATATGTAAAGATGAAAGATTAATCTATATGATAAATGCAAGGGACCAGATAGCTCCAAGTGCAAACGGGAGTGCACAACCTAGATTTAATATAGCTATGTTAGAGACCTGCCAAATATACTGGGATCATGAGGCCTGTCAAGAACGTCACAGAGGACTGACGAGGACTGACACTAAACAAACACACAGGGTTGCCCCAACATCACACATGAAGCGCAGAGGCGACATGGTGGATCCGATGCTGAAGGAACCACAAACACACAACTGACTCACAGGCAGAAGTGAAAGATCAAAAGACCTTGCCCTAGATTATCTGCACACGCAGCACACCGTGATATAATGAATCGTGGTGACCCTGGTGGGATAATGAGAAGCCAAAAAGAGATTAACAAGACCCAAAGGACAAAAATCCAAGATCAAAATGAAAACTCCAAAAAGACATCCTTTGCCAAGGAGAGAGATTAGGTTTGATTGATGGTGGGAAGATTGGTCGGACAGGAGGAACGATATATCCTCAAGGACCAGGATGGAAGATTAGGTCAGACAGGAGGAACGATATATCCTCAAGGACCCATGGGTTGGTGAGAGAATAAGTGTAGTTGTTCACTGGCAAAAGTTGAAGTTCAAGGAATAATCAGGATGAGCAAGGATAAGTCGACAATTGATGTTGCTGAAGCACAAGGCCTGAGTGGGACCAAAAGTTTTCTGGGGCTGGGGATGGGACAAGATATTTGATCAAATGCTGCTGCAGGACAGACAAAGGTTATGTACAAAAAGGAGGAACGATATGCACAAGGGATATGTACAGAAGCTCAGGATTGGGGATAGGAAGATCACACTCAGCGGGACTCTCACTAGGACGGAGACAAGAAGGATAAATACAGGGAGGAATGCGCTGTACAGGAAAGGGAAAGGGATATGGTACAAGATATGGTACAATGCTTTGGAATAGGATATGGATTGCAGATGGGTTGGAGGAAGATGGAAGCTGAATGCTTGGAGGAGAGGGGAGATGGAACTGCTGGGAGATCTGTTATGGATGGAGGAAGAGGACGGTAGCTGAAAGGACAACTGAATGGATAAATAGCCCAGTTTACTATGTTGGTGCCTGTTTACCAGGTTTTCACCAACATACTTGTCCAAGGCGCTTGAATTGCCAAATTTTCACCGTTGGACGATTATTTTCTCTTTCTCTTTTCTTCTTTTTTTACTTTTTTGCTTTTTGCTTTTTTGCTTTTTTTTGCTTTTTTGAATGTTTTTGGATTTTCTGATATATGCAGGATCAGGTTCAGGCATAGAACCTCTTCAGATGGATGATGTTGATAGGATCATTCAAGGGCTTGCCTTTTGGTGTTGATAGCTGATAGGCTCCGGAGCCAAAGGATGCGGTGACAACATAGGGGCCCAACCAAGTAGGCTCAAACTTGCCTTTCTTTTCTCTATTTGCTAGGACCTTCTGATTTTCTTTAAGGACCATGTCACTGACCTAGAATTGTCTAGGATGGACCTTTTTGTTATAACTCCTTTTGAGTCGATTCTGGTATGCAACCAAATGATCATAGGCTTGCTATCTCTTTTCATCTAGCAGATCTAGCTGTGTGAGCCGGGCCACACGATAGTCCTCATCAGTTGTATAGTTCTTCATGGAGACGCGCAAGGATGGAAGCTCAACCTCGATCGGTAGAATGGCTTCAGCACCATATACAAGGGAGTATGGGGTGGTGCTTGTGGGAGTGCGATAAGAATTATGGTAGGCCCAAAGGGCAGGATTAATTTGGAGGTGCCAGTCACGACCAGAATCATTGACAACCTTCTTGAGGATTTTCAAGATAGTTTTGTTAGTTGCCTCAGCTTGGCCATTTCCTTGAGGGAAATATGGACTGGAGAAACGGTGATGGATGTGGAGTCTGGCACATAGATCATCCACATGCTAGTTTTCAAAAGGTGTGCCATGGTCTGTGAAAATGGTAGATGGTATGCCGAAGCGGCAAATGATGTGGTAGAGGATGAACTTGGATATTTGGATGCCAGTGGTTAGGGTGAGCGGAATCGCTTCAACCCATTTGGTAAAGTACTCTGTGGCTATTATGATATACTTGTGTCCATCCGAAGAGAGGGGGGTGATCAAGCCAACGAGGTCGAGGCCCCAACATGAAAAAGGCCACGGTGGTGCAATAGGCTGTAAATCCTGTGCTGGTGCATGTATCAAATTGGCATGCTGTTGACATGGGAGACATTTCTTGACAAATTCACATGCATCATGTTCCATTGTTGGCCAATAATATCCAACTCTAAGTAGCTGCTTTGCTAGAACCATGCCACTCGTGTGGGCACCGCAAATTCCAACGTGAACTTCTTGTAAGGCCAGGATGGCCTCGTTTGAGTCTAAACATCTAGATAGGACATTATGATACCTGCGATGATATAGGGTGTTGGCTACAAAAGTGTAGCGGGAAGCTCTGCGAATAAGGTTTTGGCGTTGGTTATTGGTGAGATGGGGAGATATGATACCATTTTTTAGATATGCATGGATGTCGTGGTACCATGGGGATTGGGGACCAACCAAGACACACACCATGTTTGCATCGGTGTTCTCATAAGCTGGCAAGTGTAGCTGCTCGACTAGAAATTCATATTGCGTTGCGTCACATGGGATTTCCAATAAGGATCCGATGGTTGCCATTGCATCTGCTGCTTTGTTTTGAAGCCTTGGGATCTGATTGAATTGTAGATGTAGGAAATGCTCTTTCAGTTGATCGACCAGTTGCTTGTAGGGTAGCAATTTTTCATCCTTTGTCTGATACTCATCAAGGACTTGCTTGATAATGAGCTGTGAATCTCCAAAGACTTGTAGTTCTGTGATGTTCCATTGGATAGTTGTTCTGAGACCTAAGATGAGTGCCTCATATTCTGCAATGTTGTTGGTACAGGGGAATCCCAACTTGAATGATTTTGGAATATAGTCACCTTGAGGTGTGACGAATAGGATTCCTGCCCCAGAGCTATGGGATGTGTTGGAACCATCAAAGTATAGTTTCCACTTCAATCATGCATAAATGTTCATCAGGGAATTCCATGATTAGTGGATAGGCATCCACCAGTGGTGCTTCTGCTAGTTGATCGGCAATGACTTGCCCTTTGATTGCTTTGCGATCTACATACTGAATGTCAAATTCACTGAGTAACATGACCCATTTTGCCATACGGCCTGTGAGGGTTGTCCTTGATAACAGATACTTAAGAGGGTCCACCTTTGATATGAGCTTGATTGTGTGGCTAAGCATGTAATGTCTAAGTTTTTGAGTGGAAAAGACCACTGCTAAGCATGCTTTCTCCATGGGTGAATAGTTAAGCTCATAGCCCACAAGAGTGCGACTGATGTAGTAGATAGCTCGTTCTCTATTTTCATCATCATGCTGTGCTAGGAGTGCCCCTAGTGCTGTTGCTGTTGTTGAGATGTAAAGGATGAGTGGGCATCCTGAAACCGGTGGTACTAGGATTGGAGCATTAGCTAGATACTCCTTGAGCTTATCAAAGCTTCTTTGACATATGGGATCCCACTTGAAGTTGGTGTCTTTGCATAAGAGATGTGAGAATGGTTGGCACTTGTCTGCTAGTTGTGAGATGAACCGCCGTACTGATTGAAGCTTGCCCTGTAGGCTTCTGAGCTGTTTGAGATTTCTTGGTGGAGGCATCTCTGTTATTGCTTTTACCTTTTTAGGATCGATCTCTATGCCTCGTCTAGAGACGATGAAGCCTAGAAGCTTGCCAGATGTAACACCAAAGACACATTTCTTAGGATTAAGCTTTAAGCCATAATGATTCAGACGATCAAACACACGTTCTAGGATGTTGAGGTGCTCATCTCTTGTTTTGGATTTTGCAAGGATATCATCCACATAGTCCTCAAGGATCTTGTGGATCATGTCATGGAAGATCGCTGTCATTGCTCGCTGATATGTTGCTCCTGCATTCTTTAGCCCAAATGGCATCATGTTGTAGCAGAAGGTACCCCATGGGGTTGTGAATGCTGTTTTATGTTGATCTGCTTCCGCTATATGAATTTGGTTGTAGCCTGAAAAGCCATCCATGAGTGATAGCATTTCGTGACCCGCTGTGAGGTCTACAAGCATGTCTATGTTTGGCAATGGGAAGTCATCCTTAGGGCATGCCTTGTTCAAGTCTCTGAAATCAGTGCATATTCTGATGTCTCCTGAAGGCTTTGTAACTGGCACCATGTTAGAGATCCACTCTGAATAATCTATTGCTTTGATGATCTTAGCTTGGAGGAGCTTCTCAAGCTCTACTTTGATGAGCAATGCTACCTTTGGATGCATTTTCCTTAGCTTCTGCTTCACTGGCTTGACGTTTGGATCTACTGATAGATGATGAACAACAAGGTTTGGATCAAGCCCAGGCATGTGGGCGTATGACCATGCAAAGTTGATAACTGATTCTTTGAGCAAGGCACTGAGAGCGATTTCTTCTCCTTCTGTTAGATTAACTGCAATGTAGGTGATCCTTGGACATTCTTCTATTCCCAAGTTGATTGACTTGGTTTCCTCTATGATGATTGGAGATTTCTCTGGTCTATAATCTTGAATAGGGGGAAGAGGCAAGGCTTCATCTTCTAGCGCCTGAATTGCTAGGTTTTCACTAGAAGATACGCCCTTTGTTTTTACTATTTTCGAATCAGAATGTGCCCCAGAAGGGTTTTCACATAAAGACTCATGATGTTCTTTTGCTATTTCATTTTTGCGACTAAAGCTTGCCTCTTCCCCAAAATATCCTTCTAGGTGAAGCTGATAGACAGAGGTTTATGTTGGATCCTGATTGCTTGCTGGACCTGATGCCCCCATGAATTCTAGGAGTGCTTGTGCGCTTTGGAACTCGTCGATGTGTACGATGCTTGGTTGGTCCCAATCTATGAGGTCAGGGTTTGTGAGGGGAAGATCTATGAGGTTAATAGAGAGTTGTTGGAGGACAGAAGTCCCCAGGAGGGTGTCGTCGGCAAAGATATCGTCGTAGGATCGGATGTCTTTCTCTTCGGGGATGTCTTTGATTTCCACGAGGTCATCCTGGCTATTCGAAAAGTTCACGTTGGTCATGTTAGTGCCCGCAGTTGTGGTATTGGGCTCTTGTTCAAGCAGGCGAGAGGTATTAAAGCCAAGTCCTTGCTGTTCTGGATTTTGGGATGGTATGATAGGAAACAAATTTCCGTCCTCTTGTGGTCCTAGACCACCACCTTGATAGTTGTATTATTCTGTGACATTCTTGTAGGGGATTGGATATTTCTCTTTGAAGTACTCAAGAAGTTGGGTGTCACGTGATGGGGGATCTTTGTATAACCATTTGTTAATATCTGGATCCATTTCTTTGCTGCTGATGGTACCATGAGACTCAAAAGTCATGTTTCTGATTTGCTTGAGCTTATAATGTTCTTCAACAGGCTTGTTTTGACAACTTGGGCGTCCTTGAGTATGTGGATCACGTGGAAGAGCTCCTACAGCAAATGCATCACTGAGGCTGTATTCGCCACAACCCTGGTTGTTGATCTTGACGGATGATAAGGTGGAAGAGAGGATGGTCTCTGGATCACGATGGGATCGGGATGAGCTAGCAATAGAAGTACCAATATCGGTTCCAGGACAATGAGTAGAATAAGGGAAAGATGCTTCCATCGCAAGGCAGTATGCGAAGGGGTTAGGGTCAGCGTGGATGGTAACCTCAGTGCCTTGATGTGGAAACTTGATGCACTGATGGTAAGTAGATGGTACAGCCTTAATGGAATGGATCCATGGACGACCGAGGAGGATATTGAATGGTAGGTCAAGATCAACAATGTGGCAGAGAGTATCTTGCGTTGCTGGGCCTAGCTGGATAGGCAAAGTTATAGTACCTTCAAAGGTACGCTCCAAGTTGTCATATGCTTTGATAGTGATCATCTCATGTTGTATGTCGGCCTCCGTGAACCCGATCTTCTTGATGAATTTTAATGTGCACAAGTTGACGGCTGAGCCATTATCCACTAGAACTCGTTTGATGGCGAAATCCCTGACCATGACAGTAATGCGGAGAGGGAGAGTATGGTCAGGAGCGACATCTAGTATATCAGATTCTTTGAAGGACAAGGCACATGCTGCTGATAGGTGTCCCACAAGAGTTTCAAACTGAGTTGTGTTAATGTTCGTGGGGACATGACCTTCTTTTAGAGCTTTGTCCAGGATCTCCTGATGAATGGGTGATGTGCGGAGCAAATCCAAGATAGATATTTGGGCTGGCATGTTCCCAAGATGCTCTATGATATTGTATTGTGCTCTTGGTGCATTATGCTATGTTGCGCGTGCATTTGATGCTGGCCTGGTGTTAGACTGTGTTGTGGATGCAGTAGATGTTGGCCTTGGAGGAGCAGTTGACCTTGGAGGAGCACCGGCAACAGTTATCCTACCACTGCGGGTAGTTGCAGCACATTGTCGATCCGGCCCTCTGACGTGGATGGTATTGATGGTGGGCTCATCTTGGATGGGCTCAACTTGAGTTATGCATCCGACATACTTGTCATAGTTGATGTAGGCCGCTGTGTGATCTTCTTTCTTGCTTTTGCCATGATTTTGGGGCTGATTGGCGTTGGCTTGATTCTTCCCGGTATCGTGTTGAGGGAACACATTTTGATATATTTGCAAACTGGCGTTGGGTGAAGCTTGAGCTGGTGCATCAACCTGGATCTCCTTGCGATCAATGAGATCCTGGATGTAGTTCTTAAGCCGCATGCACTTCAATGTTGTGTGCCCCTTCACACGATGGTAATCACAGTATTCATTTTCTTTGTACCAATCAGACTTTGGTGCGTTGTCATCCTTCTGTGGGATGGGCGGATATGTGATCATATTTGCTTTGGCTAGCCGATAAAAGATCTGATCCAGAGGCTCACCCAAAGGTGTGAAAGTCCTCTTTGGATTGTTCTGATTGTTGGGCTTGTTCTGCCTTGGGGCAACGTTAACTACATTAACAGGATTGCCTTGACGTGCTGGCTACTGCTGTTGGTATTGCTGCTGATACTGTTGCACAGATAGTTGATGAGCTTGAGGAGGCTGCTGATAAATAGGTGCTTGATATGCGGGAGCTGGGGGTTGCTGATAGATGGGCGCTTGTGGCAGTTGGTATGTTTGAGCTGGTGTAGGACTAGCCACAACGAATTGTACATTTTTAGTGTCAGTGGCTCCATCTGTAACAACATTCTTGTTACGATTCTAGTAACGGGATTTATCATTGTTGGGTTTGTTTTTGGAATCATCCTTGAAGTGACGAATAGTGCCTTCGTCTAGGAGAGCTTTCTCGATGCCTATGCCCTTGCTCTTGATGTCTTGGTATGTCTGGAGATAGTTCATTCGCATGTGATGGGATAGCTTTGGATGCAGGTTATCAATGAAGATCTTTGTTAGATGCTTCTCTGGCGGCTGATATGATAACCTGGTTGTAAGATTCTGCCATCTTTGCAAGTATTCTGCAAGGCTTTCTCCGTCTTTCTGCTTTGAGTTGCATAGGTCTAGCAAGGACAACTCATTCTCCACATTATGGGTATAGTGTGTGATGAACTTCTCAGAGAGTTCAGCAAAGGTTTTTATTGTCCCATGTGGTATTTTGTAAAACCACTCAACAGCAGTTCCTCCCAAGCTCTTGGGAAACAGGCGCAGGAGATAGTTATCACTGTAAGCCACTTCTTGGCATGCCATGTAGAACTCTTTGATATGATTTATTGGATCTCCTTTCCCCCGATACTTGTCAAACTTGGGCATCTCAAAATGCTTGGGGAAAGGGATAGTTGCTATGGACCGATCGAAGGGATATGAGCACACCTCTTCGAACTTGTATGTTTTATTCTCTATTCCACTTTGTAGCTCCTTTAGAGCATTTTTCATTGCTTCCCACTCAGCATTGAGTGGCGAGGGAACTGAGACTTCTGCTTGTGATGGAAGTTGTGGAATTGGATATGGCGCTTGCTGTGGATAAATGGGTTGGAACTGATTTTGGGGCAATGGTTGTTGGGGATATTGCTGGTGTGGCATAGGGGGATATTATGGTAAATGATATGGAACCGCTTGATGTTGTTGGGCTGCTTGCTGTTGTTGAACTGGCGGTTGTTGTGGGACTGCTTGCTGATATTGGACATTTGGAACTTGCTGTTGTAACTGATGGGTGGGAACTTGTTGTTGTTGGGGGATGATAGGGTTTTGTTGCTGAGGCTGATAGCAAGGGACTTGCTGTTGTTGAGGAATGATGGTTGTTTGCTGAAAGGGGACATGTGGTTGCTGTGGGGGAGGCTGTTGGAATGATGCTGCTTGCGGGTATGATGGTGGTAGTTGCTGAGGTTGGCTTTGCGTTTGGCTGATATAAGTTGGGTGCATGCCTGCGTTACTTAGAGGTGGAACAGATGTGGGGAAGCTAGAAGCAAAGGGTGATGGGGTAAGATAGCTGGGGAAAGTTGGCTGTTGAGGTGGTGGAACTTGCTGGAAGGTATTTGGGATTTGGGATGAATAGCTTGAAGCTGGCGGTGTTTGGGGTAGTTGATGCTGTGCTGCTTGGGTGAAGGTGGTTTGTTGACTTGCAACCATAGATGTAGGGGATTGAGATGGAATCCCCCATGCCTTCATTTCTTCTTGTGTAAGGCCCCACTGAGAGCTTGTGTTAGGGTACACTGCAGTGGATGATGGAATGGTAGGAGCAACGGGAGCTTGGGACATGAATGATGGTTGAGAGAAAGGAGCTTGTTGAGGTTGTGGTTGAGCGGATGCTTGTGAAGAGGAAAATGAAGGAAACACCCAAGAGAAAGATGAGGTTGGAATGGGGAGCGATTGCGCTAACCCCAAAGAAGAAGGTACAGGTGCTTGGGGGGTGAAGGTTGACGGTGCTCCTTTGATGGTGAAAGGCGTTGCTTGACTTGCGGATGGTGGTGAAGCTTTTGGTGTAAAAGCTTGCGTGAGAGGTGGAAGCTGACTTTGGTTTAAGTGTTGGTTTTGGGCTTGGGCAGCCATAGCAGATGATGAAGCAAAAGGGGTATGAGATGGAGCGGATGGTGCTGCAGCTTGTGTTGCGGGACTGGCGAGGCTTCCTTGCAAGAAAAGGGGAATGGTGGAAAGCTCTTGGGGTGTTTGCATGATAGGATTGGGAAATGATTGGACAAACGGAGAATACGCTTGGGCTGGAACTTGGATAGTTTTGATGGGGATGCGTGGATAGAGAGATGGTGGGATGGAGGTACTTTCTGGCAGGTAGTGAACAAACGTGCTTTGCTGATGTTGTGGTACAAGGGCATTGGTTGCTGGTGGGCTTTCTGGAGGATTTACAAATGCTTGGTTTGCCAAGGGGGATGAAGGGATGTTTGGATCTTCACATGGGTTACTGGCTTGGATCTGGAGATTGTAGGTCATCATGGCGTTGGTGAAAAGGTTGGGATCGGATGAGGTTGTTGGTGGATAAGGATTCATGCTTCTTCTTTTCCGAGATCTAGTCTCAACAGGCATGGAGATGCAAGTGCTAAATGTATGCAAGATGTTTGGCTAAAAGACGTTGATGGATGCAAAGTTGATGAACTTCTAAAGATGATGATTTCTAAGATGTAAATGCAAAGAGAGGGATCAAGATGGCGATGATGGAAGCTGGATGGGATGGATATGGATCAAGATGGTAGAGGAAAGATAGGTTGCTGGTGGAAAGCTAGTGAAAGATTACTGAGTGGTCAACAAATGAGCTGCTGTTTTTCCCAAATGGAGGATCAGAGATATGATGGGGTCAACCTAAGATAGACTGATGATCTTCGGTCAACAAGTTTCTTATCAATGCACTCCAATCTCTTGCTCGAGATGATGGCTATGCAAGGACAAGGTTTGATTTTTTTATGACAACACGTTGTGCCAAAAAAGAGGATGATGGTCTCTGATCTTGGATATGGGATAGGAACAACTCAGAAAGGTAGAACACTAAGTGTTGGTGGATCTTTGGATTTGGAACAAAGGATGATGGGTCTGCTGGAAAGATATGAAAAGCTGATGGGGGGATGCTGGTGGAAAAGGTATTGAAGGGTGAAGGGACAATGCTCTATCTAAAGGGATAATGCAAATGACAAGGATTGATTCTAGAATGCTGGTAGGAAGATAAATGCACTTTATGATGTTTTGAGATGCAACTAAGGTTTTGATGCTGATGCAAAGATGAAAGCTAGAATGAAACTAAGATGCAAGGCTATTTGAGACAAGATTTCAAGATCTGAAGATGGAACAAGACATGAACAAGGATTGGCTAATCTTCTGGCTCAAGGTTGACAAAGTGATGGTTAACTCGGAAACGGAAGGCAAACTGTTTGATGCGGGCGTTATGGGCAATGTTCTCAAGTCTGGTTTGGGACTTCTCCTCTGCTTGGGTTGCTTGGATAATGGATTGATAGGTCTTGGTGTCCTTCTTGATAACTTTTTGCTCTTGATAGGCTTGGGATTTGGGCAACTTTGCTTTAGGATGTTTGTTCTTGCTGGGCATCACTTGGAAAAGAGGCTTCTGATTTTGAGGAAAAGGTTTCCAATGGCAAAGGTTAAAGTCAAAGCAATCTCTACAAGGGACAAAGCAACCCTGCAGGATACAAACAAAGACAACTGACTCTGACAAAGCTTTGAAAGTGTATGTTTCAATAAGTATTTTCACGGAGTCTTTGACTGTCAAGCACTTCAAACAGATCTACCTAAGGAAGGTGAGTATCAAAATCGCTTGCCCACAGCTTGGTATCCCCCAGAAGGGAATACAAATGGTGAGTAATCTTGAGGCGACCCGGTAAACCCCTTGGAATCGGTCTTTGCACAAAGATTTTGATACTTTCGGATGTAGATAGGGTAGCCTCTAGTTTATCAGGTTTTTAATAGTTCCGTGGTGTCTCCATACCCGGTTATGCTGATCATCCGTGACTCACTTAAGAGCCTTGCCAATTATGCTGGGGTAGAGGAATGTTTACCATCCCCAGACACGTGTTTGGCATGAACGCCCGGCAATTAGGAGATGTAAGTGATTCTTTTGGTATTCACTTATTTATATACCGGCCGGGGGGGATACCGGTTTGAGGTCGTTCTCCGAGGAGGAGGCGCTTCTCCTTAGACAGGCCTCGCTAAAAGCAGAACAGGTGAACTTGTCCAAGTTCAAATGTTCCACGTTGCTTACTCTAACAAGGATTATGCAAAAATTGAAAAACTCCTACATGCACATCAAGCAGATTTTGTTCATTTTCCCAAATTTGATTAAGTGATGTTTTGAACTTTGAAATGAAGACACTCGTGATTAGATTTTGATTTGTTCTTTTCCTCAAAATGTAAATGAGTTGAACGTTTGCAAGTTCTTTCCTTTTGTGCATTCAAGATTTGATTAGCGAGTTGATTTAAGAACTTTGAAAAAGCTTTGTTTTGTCCCTTAGATCACTCAAGATTGAATTTGTTTGCTTGCTTTGGAATTTGAAATGAGATAGGGAATAGAGTTGTTTGTTCCTTTAGTGCATTCAAGATTTGGTTTGCTTTTCAAATTGACAATGACACTCTAGGACCTAAGTTCATTTCCTTAAGTTTCATTCAAGATTGAGTTTGACCTTTGCTGTAATAAAATAAATGAAAAAAACCAGTTTTAAGCAACTCAAGACAAAAACTAAAAGCGACACTGTCCAGCTTATAGGCGACGCTGGAAAGTGCAGAGGTGACATTTAATTCCTACAGGTGACATTCTGTACCTCAAAAGGCGACAGACAAAAAACCAGAGGCGTGATTTCTTTTGTTACAGGCGTGATTTCTTTACATGCAGGCGACAGAAGAAGAATTCTAAGACGGAACAGAAATTGTCAATCACAGGAAAATCTCAGTTATGCAGGCGTGAAAACAGAACTCATAGGCGTCATTTCTTTCCTCAAAGGCGTGATTTAATTGCATGAAGGCGTGACTCGATTCTTTGTAGGCGACATTTCTTTTTTTGAAGGCGACATTTCTTTGCTTGAAGGCAACATTTAATTGCTGTAGGCGTCATTTCTTTTCATGAAGGTGACATTTATTTATTTCCTGCAAAATACAAGCATATAAAGTATAATTTCATCAAAATGATTGTGGTTTGTGTCCCATCGGGCGTGCCAGAATGTAGACTAGGATTTGTGAGTGCACCTAAACCTGTTTTGAAGGCCAAAGACAAGCAAACGTCATAGCATATTATCAAATCAAATTTAAAGGTAAACAAACTAAAATCAAAGCCACCTCAGTTTAAGCTTAAAACGGATGCGCCCATGCACCGTTTGATATGCTTAGATATAGAGGGATGTGGGTGTGCAAACTCAAGCACTTGGAGCATGCAAGATGGATGATTTGAGGATCAAGAAGACCCAAAATGACACAAAATAGGTATGAGGAACCTATTTTACCTCAAAGGCCTCAAGATCACACAAATATGCAAAGCTAAATGAAAGAACTAAGATTAAAACAAGAAATGAATCTATGTTAATCCATTTAAGCTAATTTAGATGTGATTTAAGCTTGAAAATGATCTAAAATGATGAGTTTATGCTTATGCTAAAATGAAAATGGCATTATAACTTTGCTATTGAGTTTGAAAGTTGAAAGATGATTTGCCTTAGGAAGTGAGGGTATTTATAGGATTTCTAAGGCTTGGGGTAGGAGGAATGAATGGCCAGGATTGAAATCCTTAAGAGAGGCCAAGATTCACTCAAAGGGAAGCACATGGATTGTGCTAGTTCTCAGCCAATCAGGAGGTGACACATGTCACAAGGTGAGTGGATGAAGGGAAGGGCAAAAGGGAGTCAACAAAGGGGGCTCCAAGCTCATAACTCTCTAAATAAATGCTTGTAAGAGCAATGAATGGGCTTTAAGAGGCTTTGAAGACTTTGGGGAAGCAATAAATGCTTTGTGGTTGAGATATTTGGAAGGAAAGACTTTGCTTTGGTTTAGGAAAGTCTTAAGCTTGGTTAGGATTGCACAAAGGTTTAAGGGTAGGATTAGGATTAGATTAGGACAAAAAAAGGATTAGGATGGGTGAAGAAGGTGGATTTGAGAAGATTCTAGAAGAGTCTAGATTTCTCCTTAGTTTCATGGAATAAAAGTTATTTATTCCAAAAGCTTAAGTTTTAGGAATATTTATTAAAATACTTTCAATAAATATGAAAATTAAATATTTAACCTTAATTAAATATTTAACCTTGGGATTAGGGTTAGAAAAGATGGGATTAGGCTTTTAATCGAAATTAAGAAGGGATTAGAAGATTTTAGAAGAGGTTAGTGGTCTTAAGGAAATTGGCCAAGTTTGGGATAAAAAATAAATTAAAAATAAATTAATTTATTTTTGAAGTTTTTGGGCAATTTATTAATTAAATAATTAATAAATTAGGGATAATGTCGAAATGACATTTTTAGGCTAGATTCTTTAATTAAAGATTTTTAATTAAGAGAGAGGGATTTAATGCCATAAAAATAAATAAATTAATTAAATAATTAATTAATTAATAAATGATGATGTCATCAAGGATTTTTAGAAAACAAAAATAATTTATTTTCTAAAGGATTTTTCGGTGTCTACAATTAGTGTTAAGTTACAATTATAGTTTTCTTTGTACATACTAAAGGGAATCTTAGTCAAATTTGGTTGTTTCAAGAAAAGGAGGTCCAGAAGCTATCAATAGCTATCATACGAGACTCTGGTCATAATTGGTGACATAAATACTAAGCAATGAGTTAAATAGAAAGAGTCTAATTCAAAGGAAGGATTGATATCTTCTCCACAAGCTGCTTTCCTAATTAGGACAAGGTCGAGCTAAAAAATAAAATTGGTACTTAATGTAATGAAATGGAAAATCTTTTGTAATTAGAGGGTATGCCCTCTTAGATCTTTATGTATTATAATCTGGACTATGGTCCCAGGCAAGGCTAGAGGTTTTCTTAGCCCCACTCTTTCCTACCAGCGCCTACACTGAGCAAAGTTTTTGTAACACTTTTAATATAATTAATATAATTCTCGACTTCGGCCTTTTACTAGAATATATATATATATATATATATATATATATATATATATATATATATATATATATATATATATATATATATATATATATTTGTCCTAATAATTAAAATAACAGATTATTAGAAAGTCATCAATAAAATATCAACTTAGAATACAAGGCTATAGATTTTTTTGTCTACTTAACAAAGTTAGTCATTGATTGTTCAGGAGATAAATTTTAAAAGAGTCCATTCGGGCTAAAACTTCCTCTTAGCCATCCTGGCTTTTGTGTCATGGACAAGTAAAAGGGTCATCTAGACCCATATCTATCCATGCAGAATAGAGGATAATATAAGAAACCTAGAAGCCATTTTCCATCTATCTGGGATGAGTTCTCATAAGGACAAGAAATATTTAATGCTTTGATCAGAGACTTACACTCTTCGGGACTATCCAGGTCCATAGTAGCTTGCAAAAATTTTCACAATCTGCCTAAGATTGTGCCAAGGTTCCTAGCAAGGTTATAAAATAAGATCTGAACTCTTCCTTGGATTTCAGGCTTACGGCCAAGTGTAGACTACCGAGATTAATTTTAAGTTCTATACCCCCTCTCGGCTTTCGGGCATCTGGCCAGGTATAGCTACCTTCCTAAGAATCATTTGTTTCTTAGTTTAATAAATTCAAAAGTTTTCATCTTGACTTGACTGTTAACATGAAACCACTTTAATTATGTTCAAGGCACCTGTACACTAGAGGTATCCTTCACCTACTAGGCTACCTACATACCCAAATCCATGGGATCAGGGCCCTTGAATCCACTCACACTAATGTAGTATGTAGTTCTGGTTTCTACTTAGTTTTGGTGTAATTGTTATAGGGACAAACTCTTTTGGACAATACCCATCCCAAATAGTTCTTCGCCATCATACACCCACTCTAGTGAACCAGGCAAAAACTTGAGCTATTCACTATAAATATCAACAATACTTGATTCAAGGTTATAGTTTAACCATGTGTAAGTTTTATCTATGTGCATGTATCCTACTTCCTCACCCTTACATAACTTATCTTTTCCTAGGTTCTTACTGAGTTCATCATAGATACAATGTTTGACAACTAAAAATTTATTAGCTGATAACTTTCGCTTGATTCTAAAATGATAAGAGACTATGAGAAAAGTCAAGGTAATCCTCTATTAAATTGTAAGCTTCAACCTATGATGTTATTCAATTTTCTTTTGTAAGGGCCACCTAAAAATGTTGCTACTCGCATTCGGATAGACTAAAAGACAAAACTATTATATTAAATAAAATAACATTGAATCTTTTTCTTATTTACATTATTGAAAGAAGACAACATTTGATACAAAATAAACAACCATACCGATTTCAAGTTTCTCGAGTAAGAATTCTAAAAAAGAATCATACTTCATAAACCTATTCTCAACCACTCAAATATCTAGCTCCTTCAGATTAAATAAATGTAGTGATAGATCTTACTATACCCAACAAGGTTACTAGAATTCTATGTTTTATGATACTAAAATACAAACCAGCCTTGTAAATTGACCAAGTTATCTCATATACATTAGATATGTTTTTTTTGTTTTTTTTTTGTTTTTGTAAGGAAATGTTGCGTTAGTAATAATAAATTGGTTGTACTCATTGGACAAATATATCCATTGTAGTTTCTTGATAAGAATGCAGTAGTTACTTTGTTACCAAAGGCTACTTATATATACGGTATTTTATAGAGTTTCAAACCCCTTTTTGAGTACTAATTTCTAAATCACATCTTTTAGAATTTATAAATTTTGCAACAAGACCTTCTTCCAACACTCATTAACTCTATTATCACATCCTTTCAAGATTCGTAAGTGTTGTAACAAGGCCTCCTTCTAACATTTATAACTTATAAACTCATATACTTTCCAAATTTTGAAAATACTAAAATAAAATAACTACATCATTTCCAAATTTTATAGATACTGAAATGAAATAAAACAGTCATATCATTTCTAAACTTCATGAGTATTTTCAGATTTCGTTTCTAGAATTTATGAGTATTTTCAGATTTCATTTCCAAAATTCATAAGTATTCTCAGATTCTCATTTTCAAAATTCATTAGTATTCTCAGATTTCATTTCTAGAATTCATGAGTCTCATTTCTAAATACTGGCATAAAGTAATATAACCTTATCATTTTAAAAATTAAGTGTTGCAACAAAGTCTTTATACACTATTCATAATTTCTATTATTCCAAAACAAAGTTTGATAAAATAAATGAAGTAAGATATTTGGAATCCACTTCTATTTCTTGTAATAGATTTTGCTAAACAGTGTTTGTAAAAACAAGAAGAATAAAGTTTTAAGAACAAGTTTTTTTTTTCCAAAAAGAGAAATGGAGAAGAATCAACATAAAACTTAAAAATAAAATGCACATACTTGTAGCTCATTAATTCCTTATTCCTAAAACAAGAATTCCAACAAAGGAGTAGGATGTTGCGGCTAGTCTTACCAAGCCCGAATGTACCAAAACAATTGGTTCGATTCCTATTTAATCATCTTCAAGTTGGTGTTACCAAGTGATTTTAGGGCTTCCAAGATGTTTTGGATGATCCCAAATCAGATTTTTTTTTAACTTCATGCTTTCCACATTGGCTGTAGACGTCAAGGCTCAACCTTTTGTTGGCCACATTTTCCATTGACACCACTTCTCCATCCAAAAGTAGACATGTATCTAGGCTCATTCATCGCTTCTTCTTCTTGTCCAAATCTATGTGAATGAATGTTTATTTTTTTCTTTTTGGTGGCTTTATTTTCAGTTAATCTTAGTTCAAGCATTATAAGGTGGATTGTATTTTTATTTTAATTTGGTCATTATAATCACTACTTTATAAGCCCAATGCGGAGGCAATATTTTATTATTTATATGGTCACCTTATAAACTTTGTTAATTATAGGGTTTAATTATTATTATCATATGTAATTATATTTTATTATTAGTGTGAGATTATTTGTACTAATATTGATAATACTCAAACTTCCAATATCTTTTGTTGTTATTATTTTATTTTTATTATTATTTTATTATAATTATTTATTTATCAAGTCATTTCCAAATGCTAGAATTTTTAAATAAGATCGAAAGTCTAATAATAATTTTTATCTCGATTTAATTTTAATAATTATCATCTAAGGGGATAAACAATTAGACGAACACATAAAAATCATTAAATTAATATAATGTACAATAAATATTAAAAATAAACTTTAATTGAAAATTGAAAAAAGGGCAATATAATTCATTTTGGAACAATTAAATATTGTCAACAAATAAAATAATTGGCTCTAGACAAAGCCCCTGGTTGGGATGGTTTTCCTCCCAACTTTTTTCTTCATTGTTGGAGCATCCTTGGGAAAGTTCTTACAGAAGCTTTGGAGGCTGCCAGATTTTCAGGTAGATTTCTAACCGAAATTAACAACACTTTCATTTCTTTAATTCCCAAGAAGGATCAGGCCTCTTACGTGGATGAATATAGACCAATTGCTCTCTACAATACTATTTATAAAATATTATCAAAATCCTTAGCAAATAGGTTGAAATCTATCCTTCCCAAGATCATTGGGGAGGAATAGACTAGTTTTGTACCTGGTAGATCATTTTTTATGGCATTATTATAGCCCAAGAAGCTATACACTCAATCCAACATAACAAAAAACCTAGCATGATTATTAAATTAGATATAAAAAAATCCTATGATAAGGTGGATTGGAGATTCTTAGAAAAATGTATGGAAAGCTTTGGCTTCTCAAAGGCTTGGATTAATCTGATCTTTCATTGTATATCTACTCCTAAATTGTCTATTTTAGTTAATGGATCTCCCCGGGGGTTTTTTGAAGATTCTAATAGAATCAGACAAGGAGATCCTCTATCTCCCTTCTTATTCATCATCATGGAAAAAGCTTTGGGGCGCAGCTTATCCAAATTAAAAGATCAAAATCTCATCAAAGGAGTTGAAATCACATCCTCTACCATAGCAGTCACTCATCAACAATTTGGAGATGATATCCTTCTTTTGGGTAAAGGATGCATTCAGGAGGCTAAGTAGATCAATTTACTGCTGGATAATTATGGTAAATCTTTTGACCAAGTTGCAAATAAAAAAAATAAGTAATTTTCTTTTTCCACACAAAAAAGAAACTTCAATAGCAGATTGAAAAGGTTTTGGCTTTCGAATTAGGCTCCCTCTCATGCTCATACTTTGGCATACCCATAGACAAAACATTAAGATCTACCAAAGTTTGGAAATCCATCAGTGAAAGTGATGCAGGAGCATCCTGGGTGTAAGAGCAATCTTGCATCACCCAAAAAAAAAATTTCTGGTTTCTTTTCAATAAGGGCTATCTTGTGTAGAGCTGCTATTTATGGAAACTGTCTATTTTTAGTAAGTTGGTCATACAATCTCAGAATGTTTTGATTTCATAGTTGGACATTCATCTTAGTCATATCAGCCTACTTGTAAAGTTTCATTGCTAGATCAAGTCTGGTTTTGAAGATATTGACACTTTTCAGTTTTGGAAACAGGGTATAGAAACTTTGAACTCAATTTTGAAGGCTTTAGAGGCCCCGAATGAGGTCAAATTTTTGGCCGAATGAAGCTTACTTAGTTTAGCCATTGTAGAGCTCTTCGTGCCCTTTCTGGAATGGGGTTATAATAGTCAATCGGGTCAACGAGTGATGACTTATGGTCTCTAGAAGTTGGGTCACCTGAAATGACAGAAAATGATTTTCCTTCAAAATTTATGTTTGGGTTTCAAAAGTTATTTGAGCTAACTTTGATGTAATAAAATGAAAAATAAAATAATTCTAAGTTTGGTCAGCCTTGTTGGCTAAAAATTCTGGAACCTTCCCAGGCAGTGGAAAATTGCCCATATAAGGAAGGCTGTAGTGTTGTCTTAGGCAGTTCAGGATAGTTCTGGGTAGATCTGGGTAATGATTCGAGGCTTTGTCCTACAAAATATTGTAAGAGGAATGCCCATGTGGCTTTGCATATTATAATTCTAAAAATTTGTAATTCCACATTTGTGGAGATAATAAGAAGCCCATTTTTTGTTCTTGCAAATTGTTGTTGTTTCTTTGTTTCTGTTATGTGTTGTGGTATTAAGGGGAACACCCTTCATCAAGTGGTGTCAGAGTAGGAGTTCCTGAGTGTGTAAATAGATCACCGACTGTGAGGCAGTTTGCACCAAGACCGTGGTTAGGGTTTCAGCCTGCATTGTGAAAATGCCTCCACGAAGGGAACATGGCGGAAGAGCTGGTGTTGTAACACCTAAGGTTAGAGCGCTCCAGAGACAAGTGCGAGCATTGCAAGAAGAGATTACTAGAGGAATGAATCTTAATGTCAGAGATGAAAGTGAGGATGAAGTCGAAGAAGAAGATCAAGAAGGAGAAGTCAAAGTTGTAAACCAGGAGGAAGAAAGACTTTTTCAGGCCATTTTCAAGATCAAAAAAAGACCTAAGATTGAGGTTCTTGCATTTTCAAGAAATCTTAACCCAGAGGAGTTGATCGACTAGATCAATGAATGTGAAGAATATTTTGAGTATGAAGATATTGAGGATCCTGATAGGGTTAAATTTGTGAAAGCCAGACTGAAAGGTCATGCGAAGATCTAGTGGCAAGAGATTCAATTAGAGTGAAATAAAAGAGGGAAAGATAAAATCACAAGATGGGATTAGATGGTGGATAAATTAAAGTGACAGTTCATTCTTGTTGATTATGAGCTTGACCTACTGAAGAAAATGCAAAGTTTGAACCAAGCGGGATGATTTGTTTAGGAGTATACAGAGGAGTTGTATTGAATCCTCATCAGAACAGGCCATGCAGAAGCTGATAAGGAGAAAGTTTCCCATTACCTTAACAAGTTAAGGCCAAGCATTCAAGAGGAGCTGAATCTAGTTCAAATGAATAGTATTGAAGAGGCATACCAGTTTTCCCCAAAAGTAGAGGAAAAACTGAATAAGAAGTTCGAGAGCAAACAAAATGGAAGAGGTCACGGTGGACAATCTAGTGGATGGTCATATGGAGGCTGAAATGAAGATCATAAAAAGAAGGATGGGGCCAGTAGCAGTCAAAATTAGAGAGGAAACAACTCCAATCATTTCCAAGATCAGAACAATAGAGATCAAAGAGGAAGAGGAGGTTTCCGTGGAACATGTTTTCACTGTGGAGAAGAAGGTCACAGGGCATTTGAATGTCCTCAATGCCAAGGAAGGATGGATAGGAGGAATGAAGGCCAGGCTAGAGTGGCACATGTAGATGAAGATGCCAGATCCTCAAATTTTGAAGATGCTGAAAGAGGAGAAATATTGATTAACAAAAGAGTCCTGCTGAGTGGTGAGAATGAACCTGAACAAAGGAGGAGCTTGTTTCGCACTAGATGCAAGTGTGAGGGTAAATGTTGTGATGTGATTATTGATAGTGGAAGCACTAACAATTTTGTGTCAGAAGAGATGGTGACAAAGTTGAAGCTCAAGAGACAGAAACACCCACATCCATATCGGATTACCTAGGTGCAGGATGACCACAAGGTCATGGTCAGTGACCAGTGCCTAGTAAAGTTCAAGATTGGTGAGTACCATGATGAGGTACTATGTGATATCATACCTATGGATGGATGTCACATGTTGTTGGGTAGGCCATGGTAGTTTGAAAGATGTGTTGTACATGACGGTCGTGCGAATACCTATTCCCTGACAAAGGATGGAGTGCGACATAAGCTAAAGCCATTGAAGGAGACCAAAGAAAAGGTATGTGGTAATGCAAGAATAAATTTTGTTCATGGAAGAAAATTCCTAGATGGTATAAGGCATAAGCATGTGTGTTTTTCTTTAATTCCAAAAGCTGGTAAAGAGGAAATGGAGGATGTACCTGTAGAGGTTGCAAATTTGTTGAATGAGTTTCAGGATATTGTATCTAATAATGTACCTGATGGATTACCACCAGTAAGGAAGATTAGTCATCAGATGGATTTGATTCTAGGAGCCAGTTTGCCAAACAAGGCAGCATACAGAATGACACCAGTAGAAAGTGAAGAGTTGAACAAACAAGTACATGAGTTATTGCAGAAGGGGTTAATTTGAGAGAGTCTGAGTCCCTCTGTTGTACTAGTGGTATTAGCACCAAAGAAGAATGAAGAATGGAGGATGTGTACAGATTCTAGAGCAATAAACAAGATCACAATCAAGTACCAGTTTCCATTGCCACGAATGGATGATATTATGGATTGTTTGAATGGGGCTGTGTATTTCTCAAAGATAGATCTAAAGAGTGGATATCACCAGATTTGGATCAGAGAAGGAGATGAATGGAAGAATGCCTTCAAGAAAAAAGAAGGACTGTATGAGTGGTTAGTCATGCCTTTTGGGCTAACCAATGCACTGAGCACTTTCATGTGGCTCATGAACGAGGTTCTGAAAGAATTTCTGGGTAAGTTTGTCATTGTGTACCTAGATGATATTTTGATCCTTAGTAAGACATTGGAAGAGCATATGATTCATATTGATATGGTGTTCGAGAAGTTAAGAGATGAGAAATTGTTGATTAATTTAAAGAAGAGCAGTTTTGTGAAGAAAGAGTTAGTGTATTTGGGATTTATAGTTTTAGCAGAAGGTCTGAAAATAGATCCAGAGAAAGTACATGCTATCCTTGAATGGCCTACTCCAAGGAGTGCTACTAAGGTAAGATATTTTCATGGTTTGGCTAGCTTTTACAAAAAAATTATCAAAAATTTTAGCAGTATTTTTGGACCCTTGATTAAAACAATGAGAGGGGATAGAAAAGAGTTCAAGTGGACTAATGGGGTAGATAAGAGTTTTAAACTGTTGAAATAGAAAGTTATAGAATAGCCTGTTTTATCACTTCCAGATTTTAATAAGGTGTTTCAAGTAGACTATGATGCTAGTGGTACTGCAATAGGAGTTGTTACGAGCCAAGAAGGTAAACCTATTGCTTATTTCAGTGAGAAGTTGAATGATGCCAAGAGAAAATATTTTGTTTATGATTAGAAATTTTATGCTATAGTTCAAGCATTGAAGAAGTGGAAACATTATCTTCTTCATAAGGAGTTTGTTTTGTATATCGATCATCAAGCTTTGCAATATTTGAATAGTCAAGAAAAGTTGAATCAGAGGCATTTGAAATGGGTTGAGTTTTTGCAGAGTTATACATTTGTTTTGAAACACAGAAATGGAAAATCTAATAGGGTTGCAGATGCTCTTAGCAGAAGGCAACTATTGCTGATAGAAATGTAGATTGAAGTGGTTGGGTTCAAGGAACTCAAGAATTTGTATTTAGAGGATCTTGATTTTGGAGAAGCTTGGAAAACTTGTAAAGAAACTGTTACTCTAGACAGAATGAAGTGGTTGGATTTTATCATTCAGGATGATATGTTATTTAGGGGGAGTCAGTTGTGCATTCCATGAAGTTCTATGAGGGAGAATCTTATCAAAGAGAAGCATAGTGGAGGATTGGCTGGACATTTTGGTCGAGATAAAACCCTTGCTTTGGTTAGTGAGAATTATTATTGGCCACAATTGTAGCAACATGTCAAGAAGTTTGTATAGAGTTGTAGAGTATGTCAAATGGAAAAAGGAGTGAAGTAGAATATAGGGTTGTATCAGCCATTACCTGTACCAGAGAAGCCTTGGGAGGATATCAATATGGACTTTGTTCTTGGTTTACCAAGGACACAGTGGGGACATGATTCAATTTTTGTGGTAGTTGATAGATTTTCAAAGATGGCATATTTTATTCCCTAGAAGAAGACTAATGATGTTGTTCATGTAGAAGAATTGTTTTTCGGAGAAGTAGTGAGACTACATGGTTTGCCAAAGAGTATAGTTTCAGATAGGGACACTAAGTTTGTTGGATATTTCTAGTGTACATTGTGGAAGAAGTTGAAGATAGATTTGAATTTCGGTTCATCACATCATCCATAGACTGATGGACAGACAGAGGTGGTGAATAGGAGTTTGGGGAATTTACTGAGATGTTTGGATGGAGATAAGCCAATAGGATGGGATTTGATTTTACCACAGGAAGAATTTGCATATAATAATTTTGTCAAAAGGAGCACTGGTAAATCACCATTCCAGATTGTATATGGAAGTAGTCCCAGAAATGCATCTGAGTTGAGGAAGATAGATAAAGGAGAAATAAGTAGTACTGAAGTTGAGCATTTTGCAGAACATTTGAAGAACATCCATGAGGAGGTGAGGAAGCACATTACCAAGATGAATGCATAGTATAAGGTTAAGGAAGATGAGAAAAGGAGGCATAAGGAATTTTAGGTTGGAGGTGAAGTCATGGTTCATTTGTGAAAGGAGCGATTTCCAGTTGGTACATACAACAAGCTAAAAATGAAGAAGTTTGGGCCATGTAAGATATTAAAAAGCATTATTCAAGAAATGCATATGAGGTAGAATTTCCTATTGAGTTAAATATTTCACCAGTGTTTAACATTTCAGATTTGACAAAACATCATGAAGGAGGTGTTGAAGATGAAATCACAGCAGCACAGTGGAGTATTCCAACAACTAGTTCAGATAATAAGAAACTTGAGGATATATTGGACAGTCATGTTGGCAGAAGCACAAGGAACAGGACATATGAAAAATATTTGGTCAAGTGGAAAGGATGACCTATTGAAGATTCATCATGGCTGACAAAGTAGGAGGTTAACCGTCTTGGTTTCCCTCTTCACACCTGAGTCATGACAGGGTCACGTCTCAAATTACCTCGAGTGTCTGATGCAGGAGCATCCTAGGTGTAAGAGCAATCTTGCATCACCCAAAAAAAATAAATTTCTGGTTTCTTTTCAATAAGGGCTATCTTGTGTAGAGCTGCTATTTATGGAAACTTGCTATTTTTAGTAAGTTGGTCATATGATCTTGGAATGTTCTGATTTCACAGTTGGAGGTTCATCTTAGTCATATCAACCTGCCTGTAAAGTTTCATTGCTAGATCAAGTCTGGTTTTGAAGATATTGAAACTTTTTGGTTTTGGAAACAGGGTACAGAAACTTTGAACTCAATTTTGAAGGCTTTAGAGGCCCCGAATGAGGTCAAATTTTTGGTTGAATCAAGTTTTCTTGATTCAAATGTTGTAGAGCTCCTTGTCCCTTTCCAAAATGGGGTTATAATAGTCAATCAGGTCAACGGGTGATGACTTATGGTCTCCGGAAGTTGGGTCACCTGAAATGGTAGAAAATGATTTTCCTTCAAAAATTTTGTTTGGGTTTCAAAAGTTATTTTGAGCTGACTTTGATGTAATAAAATGAAAAATAAAATAATTCTAAGTTTTGTCGGCCTTGTTGGCTAAAAATTCTGGAACCTTCCTAGGTGGTGGAAAATTGCCCATATAAGGAAGGCTATAGTGTTGTCTTAGGTAGTTCGGGATAGTTCTGGGTAGATCTGGGTAATGATTCGAGGCTTTGTCCTACAGAATATTGTAAGGGGAATGTCCATGTGGCTTTGCATATTGTAATTCTAAAAATTTGTAATTCCACATTTGTGGAGATAATAAGAAGCCCATTTTCTGTTCTTGCAAATTGTTGTTGTTTCTCTATTTCTGTTATGTGTTGTGGTATTAACGGGAGCACCTTTCATTACAAAGGATGGATATAAAAATAGATAATTGGAAATCCAAATGGCTCTCTTGGGTAAGAATATTAGTGATGATTAAAGAAACATTATCAGCAGTCCTCATTTATCTAATGTCTTGTCTCTCACTATCCACAGAAGGGTATATGGATTTGGTGAAGGAACTAAGAAAATTCATTTGGCAAGGGATAGATACAAATAGGAAATTTGCACTCATATCATGGGACAACATTTTCAAATCTCAAATAGCAGGAGGAACTGGCATCAAGAATCACTTATGGCATAATCAAGCTTTAGGAGCTAAGCTTTACTAGAAAATCATGAAGAACCAAAATTTAAAATGGGTGAGAATTTTAAGAGGTAAATATCTTGGCAAGCACTCTGAAGAAGAGATCTTTCACTTCAAAGCTCTCCCAAGAGGCTCAAGAATCTAGAATTTCATAATCAAATCTAGGTAGGTGATAGAAAACAATGTCTCTTAGAACATCATAGAGGGTAATGCAGCTAGATTTTGGGAGGATTCGTGGGGTGGCCTTCCAAGCATTAACTTGTTACTAGGTCCAAACCAGATCAATCAAATTTGTTCAACCTCTTGGGGTATTTTTCTCAAAGACTATATTATTCCTTCCTCTACTTCCTCTTTGGATGGTTCATGGCAATGGAAGGAATTTTCAAAATTAAATCTTGATCCAAGGGAATTAAGTATTTTAAATAGCTTCATTAAAGATAGGTTTTTCTTCCTCAAATAGAGAAAAGATGAGATCATTTGGAATGGAGAAAAATATGGGGTTTACAATGTCAAGGATGGGTACAACATCTTGTCAGAATCTTCTAAAATCAAGACAACAAAAATTCCATTACAATTATGTTGGCACAATGATTGTCTCTCCAAAACATGCTTATTCACTTGGGTTGCTTCCTAGGGAAGAATTCTAACTATGGACAAATTCCTCAGGATGGGGTACCAGGGTCCTTCTAGATGCTCCCTGTGTTATAACTGTGAAGATGATGTTGATCATCTATTATTACCATGTCCCTTTTCTAAAGATTGTTGGAAATAGTTATGCTCAAAATTAGGTTGGCTGAAGCCTTTCCACAGGAGATTTTTTAGCTACTATTATCCTAGCCCAAACTTCATGGTAATAGTTTATGTGGTAACTTATGGATTATATCACCATCTATTTTGTTATGGGAGATATGGAAAGAAAGGAATAGAAGATTGTTTCAAGAGAACACTATGGGATTAGACTCCATTCTCAACAAAATTGAGGCAATTATTATGGAGGTGATGAATTCTCACCTTCAAGCACAATCAACTCAACATAAATATTACACAAGCTAGGATGACCAAATGTTAAAAAGATGGTATGGACTCAAAACCCCCATTTCTCTAGGTAGAAGAAGCAAAATTAATTAAGGTTTGAGAGCATCATGTGTTTGGAGGCCTCCATCTCTGGACTGGTTTAAACTCAACTTTGATGGAGCCTCAAAAGGTAATCCAAGTCCATTGGGTGCTGGATGCATCATCCATTCATCAGAAGGGAAAGTTATAGAAAAGTTGGCCAAACCATTGGTGAATGACACTAACAATATGGCAGAATTCAATGCCTTAATATTTGGTTTCTCATTAACACATGAGTTAGGGGTTAGTAAATTAGAGATCAAAGGTGACTCCATGATAACCATTAATGTTGTAAATTCAGGGGCAATACCTAATTGACACCTACAAGCTTCTTTAGAAGTTATTCTCCAGTCAATCAGTAGTTTTGAATCAATAACAATTAACCACATTTTTTGTGAAGGTAATTTTAAGGCTGATGAATTGGCAAACTTGGCATCCAGAGGGACATACCTAAAGAACATTTTTATTATCACCTCTCTACAATGGTCTTGAAAATTTCAAATCTTCATCTTCACATCAGGTCTATTCAAAATCTAATGAGTCACCATGATGGATGCTATTATTTTTTAGAGTAGGGGGAAATCCATCTATGAAGATTTTTTAGTCAAGTCAGAGTATGTAGCAGAGATTAAATGACATTTTCATTCAATGGGTGTTGAGAGATTAGTTGATGCCAGCACTTTCAAGGCAGTTGTTTTAACTTCCTGGCATTGGATGGGATATTTTTTCTGGCCCAAATATTTTTCATACGCACATCTGCATGATATATTTATTACGCAGAGTAATTTATTTGGCAAAATTTTCTCTTCACAATCACTATTTTATCCTGAAGCTATATTATCGGTGCTCCGAATAGCCTCCTTTTAATTTAGTGTGGGAGTTAGAGGCTCTCAACGGTCTTGTCCTTGCATGAGGATATTGACAAAGTTTCATTAAGACTGACGGTACTTGGAAGTGATGTTTGCAGAAAAGCCTATTTTTCAGGTTTAATAACCACTTGCTAGTAGATTTCTTTGACAATTTTCTCATTCTCAAAAGGTGGTTTTTGCTCTACGCATTCTTTGTTACAAGTAGTAGTTGCCATTGCACCAAAATATCAACTTGTCAATTCTTGATACAACCACTAGACTTATAGAAGACACAGGAGGTAGTTAAGCCATGTCACAAATCCCAAGGGGAGCGCTGACTATTTTTCCAACAATCTCCCCCTCAGTGTTACCCGAGGAGATTCAAACTTGTGACCAAGCTCTAATACCACTTGTTACAAGTAGTAGTTGCCATTGCACCAAAAGATCGACCTATCAATGCCTGATACAACCACTAGACTTATAGAAGACACAGGAGGTGGTTAAGCCATGTCACGAATCCCAAGGGGAGCACTGACCATTTTTCCAACATTCTCTCTCTATAAAAATGGATTCCCTTATTAAGCTATATGCGAGTGTTGAGAAGATTGCCTTCGACACTCCTATTTAAAGTGAAAAACTAATGGAAGTTTTTATTTATCATCAAAGATTAGTGCTATATGTAATAAAAGAGATTTTGGGCACAAATTGTTTACTTACCAATCACAAAAATAGGTTGAACACAGATATTTGTTCAGGTTTCTTAGCTAGCATTCTGGTCACTGGTGCAAGAAAAAACTATGTTGAAGAAATATGTGTCCGTCTCTTTTAAGCCAAATATATTTTAGGGCTTTACAAGGTGGTGGTTGGAATCAATGATGACATGTACGCTTCTTTTCCCTATGATCTCCTAATTATTATGATTGTTAGTGTATATGATAAAAATCCACCTGTTAAGAACAAGTTCAAACATGCAAATGTTAATGATAAAGAGCATATTCAAATCTATTTTAGCATGTTCATAAACTTATAAAAAATAGTAATTTCACCACAACCTCCGATGAGCAATAAGAAAGTGCACCCAAGACTTGCTTGATTTCAACTCTTAGAGATATTTTTGGGTGTGCTCTCCCAACACAAGTATAGATCCCACTATGAATGCAAGGTATAATGAAGATCGAGATACTCAAGAAGAAGCTATGGAAGCAACTCTCAAGCACTCAAATGCAAGAGGCCAAAGAAGCTTAAGGAGGAGCTATGAAAGCAATCATCAAACTCAATGGCATGCAAGTAACAAGAACTAATGAAACTAAATCTACAATGAAAATCTAGCAACTACTAAATGGTTAGCAAAAACTTTTAAAATCTAAGCATATACTAGCATAATAACTCTAATGCAAAAAAGAATGTCTTTTGCTTGAGACAATGGTCCTATTTATAAGATTTTGGAGGGCTAAGGTGAGGTGGCATCTATGTGGAATCCACATAGGTGCCACCAAGGAGACACATAAGCCATGCAAAGTCTAAGACTTGCTCACACATGTGTGAAAAACTTGGGATGTGAAAGGTCAATGTGTACTTCAAGTACATGTGTAAGTGTGTGTAAGAGATGTGTAAGTGAAGAAGTCCATTTTCACCATTTTCAAATGTGTAAGAAGTGTCATAAAAAATGTAAGAAGCCTTGTTAGTGCAATCTTAGCAATTTTTGAAAAGGTCATTTTTAGAAATTTTCTCACACATGTGTGAGCAAATAATTAGGACTAATGGATGTAGGAATCTAAAAATTAGCCTAATTAACCTCGATTAATTAGTGAATAGGTTTATTAGATAGAAAGTGATGTGTGTAGGATAACATCTAGGTTGGATTTAGGATTAAATAAAATAAAATTTAATTTAATCATGGTTTAGTAGGAAATAAAGAATGTGAGGGAATTAAATAAATTAAAAATATATTTAGAAGGGGAATATGGAGGAACACGTATTAAATTAATTTTAATACATTATGAAAGGTAGTATTTAAATTTAATTCAAATACTATAATTGGTGAATTTATTTAATTAAATAAATAGATGAATTTAACAAATATAATTAATTAAAAAATTAACTATAATGTTATTTGGGGTCCTTAATTAAATTAAATTTAATTAATGTTAAAAGGACAAATTTAGGTGTCTACATTTTGCCCCTCTTTGAGGCGATGTTAGAAATGACATCATGTCAAAGAAAAGAAAATATAGATGCCCCAAAGCAAAAAAAAAAGACCTAAGAGCTGCATAGAGGAAAAGTCAGTAGGAGGGTGTGACCCCTTGGGAAAATACGCCAAAAAATAAAAATTTTGGTCAATTTTCACAAAAGGAGGGAAAAAGACTTTGGATGACTTTGACAGAAAGGAAGGGTCAACCGACAGGCAATAGACAGGAGTGATCTAGTGAGTTAAAAAAAAATCCACCATCATTGTGGCTCCAGTTCATTGTGTCGGGAGGTGATGGCAAGAGAAAAAGGGAAAAGGGGCCATATGATAGAATGGGCGTCGCCACTTGGCGAAGGGAAACATCCAATGGCGGAGGAGCCATCGATGATAGAAAAGAATGGATGCATAATGAAGAAGGGGAGAGCCACCCATGTAGAGATGGGGTCCCTGATCGAGGCAGAGCCACCGGATAGGCGTCTCCGCTTGGGGCAGAGCCGCCCATCTACCGACGGGTGTCTCTGCCTATGGATAGATGTCTAGGTTACAAAATTCATTATAACATTCACCCAACTTCTCAAATCAGATTCTAATCACCTCCATTGTAATCATATTACCTCTAAAAACATATTACATGCCCATATTTAGGCAAAAATGAAGCACTAGACATCATTTTTTTCCGACGGGTGTCTCTGCCCTAGCGGAGCCATCCATCCCCACATGGGCATCTCTGCCAAAGAAGAACCACCCATGTGGGGATGGGCAGCTCCACCAGGGCAAAGCCACCCATCCCCTAATGGGCATCTCCACCAAAGCCAAGCCACCCATCCCCATATGGGTGTCTTCGCCTAGGAGAGGGAGGGAGAGAGAGAGAGAGAGAGAGAGAGATTCCCATTGCCAGATTGGCATCTCCGCCTACCAGAGGAAACGAGGGTGAGGATAAGCAATCTAATTTCCAAGGAGGAGTTGCCTAGGAACAAGATTTGTAGGGATGAATGCAAAGAGGAAGATGAGAGGTTGGATTAGATGAAAAAAAGGGGGGAGGGAAGGGTGAATAAATATAACCCTTGTCTTAAACAAAAATGTAGAAAAATGAACTAACTAAAATGCAACCTAGCTACATGATTTAGCGGGATCACTTGTGTTCATGTTGGAGAGCACACCTGAGTTTGATATTGCAATAGGAAGTATGCATCATGTGTTATAAAAGCACAGATGACATTGTTCCATTGCATGGACTAGACTCTCAGATAGTTGTAGAAACAAAGATGTAGATTTCCTGACTATGATGGATCCTATGACATATACTTATTAGAGATGTCTAGGCACACTTAGGTCTTGTAAGGGACATAAGTATGCTAACCTATTGCCCCCATTAAGATACGCATAATCATAACTGGGAAACCAACAAAAATGCTCCTAAAGTATCCACAAATAGATCATACCGCAATCGACATTTGTATCATATTTTACTGGTCACAATGCACTAAGATATGGAAGATCAGGGTAATCATGAGTAGGTTCTACTGATACAAAAAGATAAAATCAACAAAGAAAGCCTCTTGACCAAGTGGTCATTCAGTCCACAATTCTTGCCATGAATGGGATAAGATTGATGAGATTGATTCAAGCCAACTGAGGAAGGACGTATCATGCAGGACAAAGATTGATTTTTTGAAATGGATATTTGCTAGCAATAGATGTGAAAGGAATAATAACTCAGAGATTTGATTTTGATGTTAATTTTGATAAGCACTTTTGTGATCATTGTGTTTGGGAAAATGTTAGAAGTATGAAAAAATAAAAAGAAGATAAGGAAAGAACCCAAGAAAGTGTAATGCAAGAAGGTATTTTACCCTAACCATTGAAAGTGAGACATAGCTTTAAGATCAATCACCATGACCATGAGAATGCTCCAAGGATCCAAAAAATGAGACAAATATTTTGAAAGGGGAAAGAAAAGAAAACCCCTTGTGACATTATGAATGAGGCCATAGCCTAAAATGAGAGAGAAGAGAGAAAGAGAGCAATATGCTTACCACAATAACTTCACCATGAGGAATGAGAGAGAGGAGCATCTCTTAAATAGAGATGAGAGAGAGGAGTTAGAATGTAACTCCCAAGTCTATGAATGCCACCATTCATAAGTGTGTGCAACAAGTGTCCATATCCTCTTAAGGAGGAATAAACTAATTTCCTTATAAAAGAATTACAAAAAATATGAGTTGTCCTCCCACTTTGACTAGAGGACAAAATACAATAAGGATACCTTGGTTTATCCTAATTTGCAATATTGCACCAAGGAAAGATTATAAATTCTAACACCCCCCTTTAATATTTACTTGGGGTGATTACAACAAGGGGTATTAAACCCAGAATTTACAACAATCTACAACTTGATCTTAAATGTGAAGTAGTTTGATTGTCTTCAAGCCATATGGTACATTTGTAGATTCAAGTTAAGTACATGAGTCCTTTGAATGTGATCAAGTGGAAGCATAGCCACATCTTCATAAGATTTTTGAAAAATTGAGAATGTGCCTTGATGGATCACCTGAAAGAAAGGCATATAACAAAAAACAAGGCATTGATCCACAAGTATAATTACATCGTATAGTCAAGTTAGTAAAAATTGATGTTATAATAATTATAAGAAACAATCATAGAGGAACTAAGAGAGGTGAGGATAAATGAACATGTTCACCAATATGCAATGGAGTTAACATGATATCTAAAATAAATCATAAGCTCAAAATGAACATGATAGGTATAATAAAGCTCTCATGAAAGGAACATACTAATGCACAAATGACCACAAACAAGACCAACTAATGAAACCTGCATCAACATTGCATCAATCACATGGATATAGATAGTCCACTAATGAGTCATCTCATTGCAAGTGAATGGGTCGCGACTCCATCACCTACATGACCCATGATCTAGGCAATGATGTATGTAGAGCATTATCACATTAGTATAATTATCAAAGAAATATATGAGCAACAATTATAGAACATGTGCCTTAAGCATTAGATCAATTCAAGATTCAGATATGCCAAGCATGATTAACAATGTAGATCAAGGAAAGGTTTATGAGGAGAAATAACATATTTCCTTCAAATAAGAAATCCATCATGGGTCAAATGGTATTTCAAGAGCAATTTCCTTACCATGAGGAAAATGATCAAGATGGGTCATATCAACTTTCATAAATATCAAATTTCATATGTGGAACCAAATGGAGGACAAAGCTCCATCAAATATCATACTTCATATGTAGAACCAAATGGAGGGGAAAACTCCATAAAATATCATCCTCTTACTAAGGAACAAAGTGGATCAAAATGGAACCAAATAAATACTTTCAAAGTGGAACAAATGTAAGTGCACACCAATTATAGGATGGAGGGATACTCCATGGGCCAGATAAGGCAACTATGAGTCAGTTAAAACTGTCAGGTCCACCATAGTTAACCTTGAAAAAATAATTAGCTCCCAATGCAACTTACACAAGACCAAATAAAATTCATATAAACCAATGGTATAAAACCATAAACTGCAACCATCAGCATAAAGAGATGTTATAAAAGTATAAAACTGCAACCATGTGTAGCTAGATCAATAAAACATAATAAAATTGAATCAAATCACTGAATAATGAAGGCAATAGTGTAAGATAACTCATAAACCCAAATAATTTGAGATAAATAAGAAATATTTGGAAGAGCACTAAGCATAAATTATTTGATATCAGTTAAAATCTCCATGCAAGGTGAACACAAGTGTAAAAAATTAAAAGGATGGGCCCACTATGGAAATATTTGAAAGAACAAAATCATGAATTCGGAGAAAAATGAATAAATGAAGAAAGAGGGTTGAGAGATTTGAACAAGGCAAGGATCAAGAAATCAATTAGCAATAGTGAAGTTAGTTTAAAGAGTGAATCAATTTAAAGTGCATGATAGTTGAAAATGCAAAATCAATTTAACGAGCAAGTTAGTTTAACACAATGTTAAACAATGAGTAAGCAAGAAGCTTATAAAAGGTTTGAGACATCAAAGTTCAAGGATACATATGACCTTGGGTGACACGGGGCCAACGTAATGCATAGAATCGCAACTCATAGCAATAATGTCACAAAATATGTTTTACATATGCATGAAATCATATTTAGTTTTGAATCAATAAAACACTATAACTTATATAGGGTTTTAAGCACATTGAAATACACTCACAAAATTATAAGACAAAGCTATGATCAAGCTATATTGAACTTATAGCAAGGAGTCACCTAAACTTTTCATAATATTCATAAAGACAATTTTGTTAGATAACTCAATACTTGAACAATTATTAAAATTGAGCAATGCATGGAATTAAACATATGACACATAATTTTTCCTTCTTAAACATGAATTAGATCAAAGACCAAAGATGACCAATAAAGTTTTTACTACTATAAAAAAAATATGAATAGTAGGATAGTTTGAAAAAAAGGCTCATTCTTTAACTAAGATTGAATTTATTTATTTTTTAAAAATTGAACATAAAATAATCATTTTATAATATATGAGATAAAAAATAAATACAAGGTTAAGAGTTTGATACGATAATAGCTACTAAAATTATTTAATAACTTAACTAAGAAATTTCAATAAATTTCATATTTAAAAACTTTTGAATATATTTGTTTATAACTTTAAAAATAAAAAATACATTTTAAAACATTAATAAAAAAACTTTATATATATATATATATATATATATATATATATATATATATATATATATATATATATATATATATATATATATATATATATATATATATATATATATATATATATATATATATATATATATATATATATCTTATTTAAAAGGAATTGAATTGAAAACTTTAATCACCTTAAAAGACAAAACTTCTTTTCATAAATTTTAAGGAAAATATATTTGATATTTTTTAAAAAATAAATTAAAAAATATATATATACAAACTTTTTAATAAGACTTAATGAAAAAGTTCATGAAATTTATAAAAAAAATTAGAAAGAGATATCTACCAAAGGTTAGGCCACGTAAGCTTGAATGTTTTTGAGTAAAGAAAGGTTTGAGTTTAAAGAAACTTAATACCTCAATGGCTAAGTTTGGAAAAAAAACTTATTAAAATTATGAACAGGCTCAATGAAAAATGCAGCGCTAAAAAAAGTAAATAATAATGGAACTAGTGCCAAATGAATAGAGATTCTTGTCAAAGAAAAAAAATGGCAGAGATTTAAAAACTAAAGATTAAAGATAGACATTGGAATATAATGTAAAAATTTAAAGCAACGCAGAGAGAAATAAGACAAGGTAAGTGCAGAGACATTATTGAACTTGATATTGCAAAGGATAAAAGAGATGTTACCAACTAAATTTGTAGAGAAAAAAATATGGAAGACAAGGAACCGACAATACAATTATATTGGGTGCTTAAAGAAAACTAAAAAGTTAGGCGAATCAAACAGAGGCATCGACCACAAAGAATAGTTTCGATACATGGTAAGAGCAATGACCAGTAAAAGACTGACAAAGAAGTTTGACTGCAAAGATGTTTGGCTAGAGATGCGCACAAGGAATATCTAAAACTGAATTAGCTTTCATTTGTGGTGACATTTTGAATGAGATATATTATAAAAAAAAGTTAAAAAAACAAGTCTAATGTTAGAATATTCTCTTACAGTAAAGATTAATAATCACACCAAACAATAGGAAAGAGACCTAAAGTTAGAATAGAAATAGGCTACTAAAGTAGCTGAGAGAATCTGACAGAGTCAGCCAAACAAGGAATACCAAAGACTACGAATTATACAAGGTAAATAATGATTTCTAAGTGGAAAAAAGGGAATGGATTGTGCATGAAACACAAGGCAGCAAGAATGAAATGCAAGGGAGCAATAAAATTTATTCTTTCATGTTGTTTCATCAAGAAATTAAATTGTGGCTTGAAGAAAGGAGTATAATCATTATAAAAGGAATATTGTCTATTGCAATTGACAACATGAATTTCTTTATAACCAGTAAAATCATATTTAGAAAGATAGTGGACCCACATGGTGTCTCATAACTGACCCAATGGAAAAATACAGCTTACAGGTTTCAATAATTTGGACTTTGAAAATTCATCTTACAAATCACTTAAAATTTTACATGTAATCGTAAAAAACTGCTAATTTTTGAACCGTGTAAGTTTAAACCATCTCAGCTCCATCATGAGATTTAGAAAATTTATTGTTCCTTGAATCAATAGTGACTTGTAATTATAACTAAATTTTATTGATTTTTTAACATCCTTCAACAACATTATAAAGTCATAATCATTATTAGATAATTGAAGGAAAAACATATGATGCTTCATTAGCAAACTCAAACACTTATATATGCCTCAAGAAAACATTAGCACTGAAGCAATTAATTATTACCAAAGTCGTCAAAAATACATCTTTCTTTTCTTTATTTTCTATACTGTTGCGTAAGAGGAGGGAGTTAAAGCTATGAAGATACAAATGTGTATTTTAAGGCATGTGAATCTCTGTGCATCTCCATTGTCATATAGATCTACCTTTTCTTGTCATGTATTAAAAGGTGAAAAGAAATTCAAAACTTAAAATGCAATGCTTAAGCATGCGATGGAAATATGGCAGTCAAGTAGCAATTGTTCTTTTAAATTAATAGCAGATAAGCCAAAATTAAGAGTGCTTACCAGCACAACACAATAAAATTACTCCTCAAATTAATTTATCTTGTAATTAAAAACCATGATACGAATATTTGAACATCACCTTCTAAACTTGAAAATCACAAAGAATGTGTTTTCAAAATAAATTCTCAAAATCATTTAAAGATTTTATCGGTTAAGAAATAACAAAACTAATGCAACAATTACTCTCTAAGAAATAACTTAAAAAAATACAACTTAGTAAACTGGTAAATTTTTCAAATAGTTTGATTTTAAATTTAACTTGTAGACTTAAATAGTTCCCCATTTAAATGCAAGGAGGCTCACGCAAGGTGCAAAGGAGGCTCACGCAAGGCAGCCAACGTTGAGGAAGAACCTCACGTTTTGGCTGAAGATGTTTAAAAGATGAAGGGCAGAGAGTTGCACAAGGCAGAGAGGATGTAGATTTGTGTTTAAAAGAACTAGTTTGAAAGGAGGTAGACAAGTTTGACTGGAGCTGGCTACGCAAGGAAGGCATAGATAGCAACCTTCTAGGAAGGAGCTACAACTAAGATCACAAAAAGATCAGTTTAAACATAGAGATCAGAACAAATTAAAGAAAAATAAAAAATAGTGATTAGATTAGGCTATGTCTAGTACTGAGATTAGATATAAAAATATGTAACCTGAGAATAAAAATAAACTGGATATTAATTTATCAAAGAGAACAAAGATAAATATAATGAATTAATAATAAAGGTAGATTTAAATTGAGCTAAAGAAAATGAGAAATGCCTGGAAGAAAAAAGATAAAATATCCTATAAGCAAGGGATTAGAAACCCGAAAAAAAGGAGTTAGACCTGCAACAAAATGAAATAGCCGACATGCACAAGATTTGAAAAAAAAAATTTGAAAATGAATAGATAGATGAAACTTGCAAATAATATTAGATTAGTGTTTGCAAAAAAAAACTATTTGAAATGAAGAAAGATGAGTTGGGTTTGGTGGTGAATCGACCAAGCTAAAAAAAAATCTAAAATCTAAGTTACTCTCTGGCAGCAAGCCTTCCAAAGAGGGTTAGAGAGAGAAAAAAAGTTATGAGATAAACATGTTAGAGCAACAAAAAAATTATATTAGATCTATAAAAGAAACTTGAAAAAGCTTGCTCCTTTGAATGTCACCTTCCTACAAAACACTTAAACAAGGATTAGTAGCTCTGATACCATGTTAGAAGTATGAAAAAATAAAAAGAAGATAAGGAAAGAACCCAAGAAAGTGTAATGCAAGAAGGTATTTTACCATAACCATCAAAAGTGTGACATAACTTTAAGATCAATCACCATGACCATGAGAATGCTCCAAGGATCCAAACAATGAGACAAATATTTTGAAACGGAAAAGCAAAGAAAACCCCTTGTGACATTATGAATGAGGCCATAGCCTAAAATGAGAGAGAAGAGAGAAAGAGAGAAATATGCTCAATACAATAACTTCATCATGAGAAATGAGAGAGAGGAGCATCTCTTAAATAGAGATGAGAGAGAGGAGTTAGAATGTAACTCTCAAGTCTATGAATGTCACCATTCATAAGTGTGTGCAACAAGTGTCCATATCCTCTTAAGGAGGAATAAACTAATTTCCTTATAAAAGAATTACAAACAATATGAGTTGTCCTCCCACTTTGACTAGAGGACAAAATACAATAAGGATACCTTGGTTTATCCTAATTTACAATATTACACCAAGGAAAGATTATAAATTCTAACGGAAAAGCTCAGTGTGATGGGGTTAAGCTCAACGTGTTGGGAATTGTGGGTGGATCCTTATGGCTATGTGGGAAGAGATGACCAAAAACTAGGACTAGGATGAGGATGGATATGTACAATAGACAGGGAGACAATGGATCTAAATCTACTATCATGGTGCCTGAGACAAGTTTTCACCATAATACTTTCCCAGAGTGCTTGTTTGGCAAGTTTTCACTTTTGGATGAATGCTTCCTTTTTTTTTTGTAAGGTTCCTATTTACTAGGTGTGTACCAAAAAATGATTTTTTTAGGAACATTATCTTCTTTTTAGGATTTTCTTCTTTTCTGATGTTTAGGATTTTTTCAGGACTTTTTCTGATTTTTAGGAATTTTTCAGGATCTCTTTTTTATTTTTAGGATTTTTTGCTTAATAACACTGTACAAGAATTGAATGCTAAGTTACACATAAAAGTGCTTCAAATGTAGGATATTTATAGGATGAGGGAGTGGATCTCCCTCAAGTGTTGCAATCTGATATGCCCCAGAACCAAATTTAGCAGTAATAACAAATGGGCCCAACTAGTTGGGTTCAAACTTCCCTTTCTTTTCTTGATTTTGGAGATTCTTCATGTTATGCTGCAGCACCAAATCACTTACATCAAACTCACGGGGTTTGATCTTCTTGTTGAAATGTAAGTGCAGGTGATTTTGATACACACAGAGGTGGTTGAGGGCATTGAGGTGTCTCTCATCGAGGAGTTGCAACTCTTGCAAGTGGGAAACCCTATATTCTTCTTCGGACATTAGGTTCTTGAGAGAAATCCTAAGGGAAGGGAGCTCAATTTCAATGGGTAAGACAACCTCATAACCATATACAAGGGAAAATGGAGTGGCACTAGTAGTAGTATGGATGGAGGTGCAGTAAGCCTAGAGGGTGAGATTGAGTTGCAGGTGCCAATCACGGCCAGCGTCATCAAAAATCTTTTTGAGGATTTTTAAGATGGTTTTATTTGTAGCCTCAACTTGACCATTGCCCTACGGGAAATACTTGGAGGAAAAATGCTAGGTAATGCCAAATTTCTTGCAAAGGTCAGAGACATCCTGATTCTTGAAGGGTGTTCCATTATTAGTATGGAGATCTTTGGGGATGCCATAGTGACAAATGATATAATTCAGGATAAAATTGGAAATTTTCTTACCGGTTGTATAGGTGAGGGGGATTACTTCAACCCATTTCGTAAAGTATTCAGTGGTGGCTAGGATATACTTGTGACCACCTATAGAGTTTGGAAATATCTGGCCTACAAGGTCAAAACCCCAGTGAGAGAAAGGCCAAGGTGTGATGGTGGGTTGGAGGGATTAAGCAGGAGGGTGTATCAAATCACCATGCTACTAACAAGGAACACACTTTTTCACATAATGATAGGCATCATGTTCCATTGTCGGCCAATAGTATCTATTGCGGAGAAACTTCTTTGCTAAAGTGAGACCACTAGAATGGGCTCCACAGATTCCTTGATGCACCTCTTCCAAGGCCATGTGTGCTTCCTCTGAATTCAGACATCAAAGAAGAGTTCCATCAAAGTGTTTATGAAAAAGAGTGTCTCCAAGGATTGTGTAACGAGAAGTGTGGCGAATGAAGGTTTTTTGTTGATTAGGCGTAAGCATGAGGGGAATGGTTTTATCATGAAGATGGGTGAGGATTTCCTGATACCCAGGTGATTCGGGACCAATAATTTCACACACCATCTTAGAATCCAGTTGGTCATAAGCAGGGACCATAAGATTCTTGACAATAAATTCACATCGTGTGCTTGTTTCTGGCATAGATATTAGTGAAGCAATGGTAGCCATGGCATCTACTACTTTATTATTTTTTCTTCGGATTTGTTGTAAAATGAGGCTTGTAAAATTTTGTTTGAGATCTTCAACCATGTGTTGGTAAGGGAGGAACTTGTCATCCTTGGTGTGAAATTCATCATTGACTTGTTTGATAACTAATTGGGAGTCACCAAAAATAGACAAACTTGTGATCTTCCATTTGACAACTTGGCAAAGTCCTGTGACCAAGGCCTCATATTCTTCTATGTTGTTTGTGCAAGCAAATGTAATTTTATAGGATTTAGGGATAAGATCCCCTTGCAGTGTCACAAATAGAATTCCTACCCCTGATCCTTTCTGGGTAAAAGATCCATCAAAATAAAGCTTCCATTGAATGCTAGGAGTGATAGTCATGATAGTTTCATCGGGAAAGTATGTGACAATAGGATGATCTCCAAGAATGGGAGCCTCTGCAAGTTGATCTACTATTGCTTTCCCTTTGATGGCTTTGCATTCTGTGTACACAATATCATATTCACTAAGGATCATGACCCATTTTGTCATGCAACCTATCAGGGAAGATTTAGATAACAAGGACTTAAGTGGGTCAATCTTTGCTATCAACTGTACTTTGTGATTAAGCATATAATGGCATAGCTTTTGCATATAAAAGACCACAACTGGGAAAGCTCTTTCAATAGAGGTATAGTTGAGCTCATAACCCACTAAAGTCCTACTAAGATAATAAATGGCACATTCTTTTCCATTGTCATCTAACTATGCTACGAGAGCACCCAGTGCTATTGTAGTTGCCAAGATGTAGAGAATCAAAGGTCTTCCTAAAATAGGTGGGACCAACACTAGTGGATTAGCTAGATATACCTTGAGCTATTCAAAATCCTTTTGACACAAGAAGTCCCAAATGAATTTAATATCCTTTCTTAGTAGGTGAGAGAAAGGATGCACCTTGTATGCTAGTTGTCACACAAATCTTTGGATGGATTGAAGTCTTCCTTGCAAGCTCCTTAATTGTTTCAAAGTTTTAGGAGGTGGCATCTCCAAAATGGCTTTCACCTTCTTAGGATCCACTTCTATTACTTTGTGAGACATAATGTAGCCTAAGAGCTTACCTGATTGCACACCAAAGACACATTTTTTGGGATTCAATCGAACCTTATAATTTTCCAATCTATCAAAGATTGTAGTGAGGACATCAATGTGTGATTCTTGTGTCTTGGATTTACCTAAGATATCATCCACATAATCTTCCATGATCACATGAAGGAGGTCATGAAATATGGTCACCATGGCTCTCTGGTATGTGGTGCTTGCATTATTGAGACCAAAGGGCATGACCTGATAACAAAATGTACCCCATAGGGTAGTGAATGCAGTTTTATGTTGGTCTTCCACTGCTATGTGAATCTAATTATATCTAGAAAAACCATCCATGAGGGACAACATCTCATGCCTAGAAATCAAATCCATTATGATGTCAATGTTTGGAAGTGGAAAATCATCCTTAGGGCAGGTGAGATTAAGATCTCTGAAATCAGTACAAATCTAGATGCCCCCAAAGGGTTTACCTACTAGTACAATGTTTAAGACCCATTCTAGATAGTCTATTGGTCTAATGAATTCTACATCTAGCATCTTTTGCAATTCATCTTTAATCAGGAGTGCTACTTGTGGATGCATCTTGCGTAATTTTTGATTGACAGGTTTGATTTTAGGATCCACAGCAAGATGATAGACAACCAAGTCAGTGTCAAGTCCAGGCATATCCTTATATGTCCATGCAAATTTAATGTAGGTTTTCTTAAGGAATGCATTCATGGACTCTTGTTCTATCTCATCTAGAGAGGCTACAATGTAGGTGATCTTAGGATCTACTTCTATGCCCAGGTTAACTACAATTGTTTCTTATATGAGGATAGAAGATTTTTATGATGGTAATGACATGAAGGGAAAGTCAATTTCCCCCTCCTCTAGCACCTCAGAGAGGTTTTCACTAGAGGATGTGTCCTTTATTTTGTCTTTTTCTCCATCCAAAGGTGCCTCAGAAAGGTTTTCACCCAAGGATGTTTTATCATTTTTTTAATTTTCTTTTTTATTTATTTTTGTGACTAAGGGAATTGACTTGGCTACCAAAGTAGTCTTTCTCTTTCTATTGAATTTGGTGTTCATTGTCTTGCAAATTTCTTAGTCTGAAAAGTGCTAAAACTGCCTCATCCAAATCACATATGTCTAAGGCAAGTGGTGAATCTTGTTGGTCCCAATCAATTAGTTCAGGATTGGTAAGGGGAAGTTCAGGTGAGGAAAGGTTAGATTGGGTGATATGGATAACACAGATATCAAGGTCATTTTCAATATATTGGAAAGGGACTTCAAAGAACTCTTCCTTGGTGTCTGAATCAGATTCAATCAAATAATAGTCATTGGCAAAGGTTTTCTTAGTTTCTATGGAACCCAGTCCTTGTCCTCAAGGGTATCCAATTGCTTTTATGAGAGTTTTTCTTCCTATTTCATTTTCTCCAAGGCTAGTGTCGTGATATCCCATACTGTCAACAATGGGTGTGGCCTTTATATACTTCCCTTTAGGAATATCTGTAGGTTTGTCTTCTTCTTCATCAAAAATCTAGGAAAGAACATTATGTTCCATATGCTCATCTGAGAGAGACCCCCAATGTTCAAATGTAGTATGTTTACATTTCATAGTTTCTTTACTTTCCTTAGGGAAAAGTTGTGAAGGTTTTCCATAATACATAGGAGAGAGAGGGAGCTAACCAATGCATAGGGCATTTTCAAACTTGCATTCCCCCAAGCCTTGATCGGTGAACCTAACTTTCTTTTTAGACTCAGTACTCTTTTCTTGGGTAACCTTTTATTTTCCCTTGGCTTGCTTAGAAAATTGTTCTTCAGAGGAAGTGTGCTGAATGGGAATCTCTTGTGAAATTGGGCGAACGCATTCATTCAATGGGAAATAGTTTGATTATTTTCCTTCCAACCTTTTGCAATATTGGAAAGGTTCATGATCACCAAGAATGCTTATTTTAGCTCCGTGATGTGGAAATTTCAAACATTGGTGAAATGTGGATGGGACACCTAAGATAGCATGTATCCATAGCCTACCCAAAAAGATATTGTAGGGTAGATCCAGGTCAAGAACTTGACAAGTAGTTTTAATAAGAGCTGGGCCCACTTGTAAGGGGAGTGCAATGAGACCTTTACTCACCCTTTCTCTATCATCATATTCTTTTATTTTTATTCTCTTATTTACATCAATGAGGTCCTCAAAAATACTGATATTGTGGATCATGCTTAAAGTATAAAGATTCAGACCAGATCCATTGTCTATAAGGACTCTTTTGATTCAGGTGTTATGGATGGTGACTTGGATATGCAGGGGTTTATTATGATGAGGGTCAAGACCTCAAAAATCTTTGTTAGTAAACACTAGGTGTTGTTGAGCAGCCAAATTGTCGATCATTGCTTGGAATTTAGAGGCATTGATATTTTATGGGATGCGAGACTCAGTTAGGGCATTCTCAAGGACCTATTTGTGAATAGGGGATGTATGCAAAAGCTCTAGTATGGATATCTATGTAGAGGTCTTCTTTAGTTGGGAAAGCAAGTCATAACATGACGTAGGTCATGTCAAGGTAGATGGTGTAGTAGGTAGATCCACAACAAGTAGATTGACAACAGCTTGTACAATTACGCGAGGGTGGCAGGTAGTAACATTGCAATCTGCACTCTTTAAAGTCAACATGTTTACATGAGTGTCAGATTGTTCAATATGGCCACACAGTGAGTCAAAACCACAGACATCATTTTAGGCTAATTTTACACAAGTACGTTCATCCTCTGAGATTTTGTTTGTTGAATAATCGTAAGAAAAGCCCTTGGATGTGGATGCATTGTTTTTATTATGTTCTAGAAAAGGTTTAGAATACATTTTTAATTGGGTGTTATAAGTAGAGGCATTTTGTCCTTCTACTTCAATTTTACCATCATCGATCAAATCTTGCACAAAATGATGAAACTTCATGCATTTTTTTATCTCATGCCCTTTTATGCAATGATAATCATAGTATTCATTATCCTTATACCAGTTGGGTTTAGGTTGATTTTCATCGAAAGGCCTAGTGTTAGGATAAACCATAGTCCCTTGGTCAACTAGACATCATAATATCACATCAAGGGAATCTGCTAGCTGTGTAAATTTTCATCATGGTTGTTGTCAATTGTTTTTGTTTTTATTACCATTATATTGTGAGAATAGAGAGCCACAATAACTAGATCCTTGATTTTGATTTTGGTTATTTGAACTATTCTGATTGTTTTGGTTATTCAAATTACTTTGATTATTGTTGCAATTGTTTTGATCATTGTTATTGTGATTGCCTTGGTTACTATTGTTGGATGCTTGAACATTTTGGACATGTTTAGCATTGATCACTCCATCATTAATAACACCCTTTTTCTTCAACCAAAACTTGGGTTTATCACTAGTATGTTAGGAATGGGAACACTGAGAGGGGGGGTGAATCAGTGTTCACTTTAATTTAACTTTTCACTTTAATATTTATGCAGAACATAAATGCTTAAGAGCTGAATTAAACATTCACATAAACATGAAACATGAAATCAACACATGACACCAATATGGTTAAGGGGAAACCCAAATAGGTAAAAACCCCAGTGGGACTTGATACCCACTAATATTCTACACTAGTGTTTTGTGATCCTTGTTAGAAGATCCTTTACCCTATTAGGAGTAGCTTTACAATGCTTTAAGTATAGTAGACCTAGTCAAGGGTCAGAGCCTATTAGGAGTCTTTTACAATTGTCCCTATTAGGGGAGACGACGCATTGTCTTAGAGCTCACTGCTCAAATGGGTGAAGGCTACAATCTTCTGAATAATAGATACACACTATATCTGGATCTTAGTGAATTGTACTTTAACCTAATATCTAGATCAGTTCTAATGAATAGCACAAGTACTTTACTTGGTCACATATACCTTCTTCTGATGGCTCAACACTTTGCATACTCTACTCTGCTCTTCTTAATCAACTATGAACCACACTTCAACAATCACAAATGACTGCCTATAAGTATCTTTCCTCCAAATGATATAATCAAGTCATCCTATTAGAACCACCTTAAAATCATAAAAGAGAAACCATAACAAACTCCAACAAACATTCTGTCAGCTCTATTATGCACGCAACATAATCTGGGACCTGTCTAATAAGATAATTGTAGATGCACACTACACACTGTCAGCTCTACCAAAACAACTAGATCTTTCTCCTCAACCTAAATTAACTCATGCACTTTTAACCAAACATTGATAACTCTCATCTAAGGTTAAATCCAAGGGCGCATACCCATAGGATAGGTGCAACTACATAACTAGTAAGATCTCTGTTGACTCTTCAGAACAAACATAGGAAACTACTGCTGGCGAATAATGACTGCATAACTTTACTTGCATTCATCATTAGACCATGCGTCCATAAAATTAGCATCTCTAACATGTCTTCAACATATATCCAAGCAAGAAAGGCTCCATGATAACTATATAGACAACCATACACAGAACACTGCATGTAACTCTATCAGGAAAACTACTGACACCAACTACTATATAAATGTTTGTACTAAGAGTTAACCTCTGCGCCCATGATATCATGCTGATATCATGTCTATGCTACATATACAAAAATCTTACTATATAAGACTTCCACACATGCTACTTTCCATATGTTTTCATCAATGACAAACATACAGGCAGTACTGGCCTGTTGGCAAATCTCCAATAATCTCCCCCTTTGGAACTGATGGCAACATTTGGAATGAAAAACCACCACCAACCCAAATGAACATTTCTTTTATAAAATTATCCATTTCATCTTCAAAACTCCCCCAAAGATGAATCCTCCATCTACTGCAATATTTTTTAATATTCTCCATTTCCTCAACTGAACTGTTGTCATATCTGACTGTTGCTCCCCGTTAGTATATTACTCCTCTTTTTCTTATGTTTTTCATGACTCTGTATATTACTCCCCCTTTGAAATCAATGGCAAAGGGTGCCATTTATTTTAAGCACTAGTACTACTCTTGAGGTAGAGTAGTCAACCTTCCACCAATCCCAAAGGACTGATGCCTTTCCTTCTTTCTTCTAAGTAGAAACAGGGAAGAGAATGACTCCAAACTTCTCCCTGAGATACTCAAAAGTATCCTTAGGCAAGGGCTTTGTGAATATATCCACCAACTGATCTTTAGTACTCATATAGTCCAACTTGACTTCTTTGTCTACCACTTTCTCTCTTAGGAAGTGATACTTGATCTCAATGTGCTTTGTCTTTGCATGCATCATAGGTTTCTTTGACATATTGATAGTGCTAATGTTATCATAGTGAATAACAATAGGATAATCAATTTGAATTCCAAAATCCTTTATCATCTACTTGATCCAAACAATTATAGATTAATTCAAGGCTGCTACAACATACTTTGCTTCTGCTATTGACTGAGAAATACAATTTTATTTCTTGCTTGTCCAAGTGACAAGTCTATCACCAAGAAACACTACTCCTCCTGAACTACTCTTTCTGTCATCAACACATCCTGCCCAATTTGCATCAATGTACACATGAAGCTCAACATTTTTTGAATTAGGATACCATAGACCATAATCTATAGTGCCCTGTAAGTATCTAAATATTCTTTTTACTACCATGTGGTGACTTTATTTAGGTTTTGCTGCAAATCTTCTAACTATGCCAACTGCATTTGAAATATTAGGTCTAGTCCGAGTAAGATATATGATTTTACCAATCATAGACTTATACAATGTTATATCTACTATTGGTGAGTCATCTTCTTTTGTAAGCTTGCATCTAGTGATCATAGGGGTTCCTATTGGCTTGTAGTCATCCATCTTGAATTTATTTAGTATCTCTTTCACATATGTTGACTGATTAATAAAAATTCCTTTTTCTGTCTACTATACATTTAATCCCAAAAAATCTTTGATAGGACCAATCATACTCATCTCAAACTCATTCTGCATTTCTTTGGCAAATTTAGCACTTAGTTTTTCATTACCTCCAAAGATAATGTCATCAACAAATATAGCTACAAGAAGTAAACCTTCAGATGTCTCTCTAATGAATAGATTACAATCTGATTCTCCTTTCTCGAATCCAATCTTTGTTAAGTATCCATCTAGTCTCTCATACCATGCTCTAGGGGCTTGGTTAAGTCCATAGAGGGCCTTCTTTAATCTGCATACCATATCAGGTCTATCTGATAAGCTGAATCCTTCTGGCTTCTCAATGTATACTTCTTCTTTCAAGTCTCCATTTAGGAATACTGACTTGACATCCATCTGATAAACTTTGAAGTTTTTGAATGTAGCATAAGCTAGAAATAACTTAATAGCTTCTAATCTACTCACAGGTGCAAATGTGTCTGAATAATCAATGCCTTCTCTTTGCGCATATCCTTTGCATACTAATATTTCTTTGTTTCTTACTACTGTACCATCTTCATTCATCTTATTTTTGAATATCCATTTTGTTCCAATCACATTCTTATCACTAAGTCTTGGGACCAGTTCCCAAGTGTCATTATTAACAATCTGATCAAGTTCTTCTTTCATAGAATCGTGCCAATCTGAATCATTACATGCATCTTCAATACTTAAAGGTTCAATCTGACATAGTAAACATACTGCTTCACTACTAGGTGAGTTCTTTACTTGGGACCTTGTAAGGACTTTGGCGCTCTGATCTCCAATGATGTCTATCTTGGAATGATTTCTTGATGTAAACTTTAGAACTTTAGGTGATGCTGACTTATCAGCCTTAGGAGATTATTCTTCACTTGTCTCAGGGTTATTGAATAACACATCAATACTATCAAACATTTCTTCAATAAATGTCTCACTAGTAGAGGGTCTAGGTTCTTCCTCAATCATGGGTGAGTAATCATGATATCTTTCTTGAATCATAAACTTTTCATCAATATTTTGATGAGCACTTTCAATGATCTTCTTCAAACTTAAATCGAAATATCTACAAGCTTTACTTTTAGTAGAGTAACCAAGAAAATAACCTTCATCACTTCTTGCATCAAAATTGCCTACTGCTTCATCCCTCTTGATGTAGCACTTGCTTCCAAAGATTCTGAAGTATTTTACTATGGGAACATTACCAAACCATAGCTCATATAGTGTTTTGTCAGTGCCTAGCCTCAATTGAATTTTATTGATGGTATAGACTATTGTATTGACCGCATCTCTCCAATAGGTGTGTGCAACTTTTCCTTCTATCATAATTGTGTGTGTTGTATCAAGAATGATATTATTCCTTCTCTCTACAATTCCATTCTGCTGAGGGGTTCTAGGTGCACTTAACTATCTCTTTATGCCATGTTCTTCGTGGTACTCATAGAATCTATCAAAGGTGAATTCTCCTCTATTTGATCTCAAATATTTTATCTTTAGTCCAGATTCATTCTCAACCTTAGCTTTGAATATTTTGAACTTCTCAAATGCTTCTAACTTATCTTTTAAGAATGCAACCCACATCATCCTAGTATAATCATCAAAAAACAAAATGAAATACCTTTCACCATAGTATGATCTTGTTTGAGTTGGACCACATAGGTCAGTATGAATCAGATCCAACTTGTTCTCTGCTGAATTCTACTTGCTCTTGAATGAATTTCTCACATGCTTTCCCATCACACATTCCCTACATATAATATCAACTATATTTTCTATGCTAGGTAGATCTCTTACTACTTTTACATTGCTTATCTTTACTATGTTATCAAAATTGATATGACATATTCTCTTATGCCACAACCAGCTATCATCAACTTTAGCAACAAAATAACTTTCTTCTGAATTGAGTTGAAAAACATTACCTCTTGTCTTTGTGCCTGATGCAATCATAACACCATCTTTGTTGTTAATGATGCATTTTTCATCTTTGAACTCCAACTGATAGCCTTTTCCAAGTAACTGACCAACACTAAGAAGGTTATGTGTCAAACCATCAACATAAAGAACATCATTAGTACTAGTCTTTCCATCCAAAGTGATGGCTCCTCTACCAACTATTGGTTTAGGAGTGTTGTCTCCAAATCTGACCATACCTCCATTGTATTTGTCCAAATGAAAAAACCTACCTTTATCACCTATCATGTGATGTGAACAACCACTATCTATAATCCAGTCTGTCCTTATGTCAACTTGTGAAATCAATGCAAGCTCTTGATTTCCTTTCTTCTCTTCATGAGCTATCTTATTATTCATTTTATCTACAATAGAAATGAATCCAATTTCTTCTTCACCAGATTCATCAACTGATACTCCATCTCCAGCATAGTAGCATTCCTTAGAATACTTAGGATTTTAATCCTTTTTGAACTTTCTAGCTCTAGTAGGACACTTAGAAGCAAAGTGACCAATCTTATTACATGAAAAACACTTAAATGGTAATTGACCTTCATATTTTCCTTTTTTCCCCTCTTTTAGCAATCATAGCAATGAAATCGTCTAGAGTTTTCTCTTCATCATCATCATCAAAATTACCAGAAGTGTTTGCAGATTTCTTACCATGAACTGTTGCTTTGAAGGCTATTTCACTCTTTAGTTCTGACTTCAATCTTGAGATCTCAAAAGTAGAGAGTTTTTTGATCAAAGTCTCTCTCTTGAAGTTTGATGTAATCTGCATGGTCTCATCAAGAATGTTGATCTTGCTTTCATATTCAGGAGTGAGAGTAGTCATCAATTTGTCCATGACGTCCTCCTCTGAAATCTCTCCACCATTGTTCTTGATTCCAGCAACTGCTTCATTTATCCTTTGATTATAAGCTTTGATGTTTTCTTTAGGCAGCATCTCTAATGCATTTTATCTTTTCTTCCATGTCTTTCTATGTGCATCCTTTGCTTGTTTGTCTCCTTCAAATATGTCTTCTAGGTGCTTCCATATTTTGTGGGTTGTATCCACCTTTTTTATTTCTAAAAACTCTCCATCAGATAGGGCATTGATAAGGGCTTCTTTAGTAATAGCATTATGATGAAACAATTCCTTTTTCCTATTAGTAGCATCTTCTTGTGCAAGGTCTTCTAGGGTAGGTATCTTAGCTACTTTGATAGTCACATCAAAAACTTCAAAAGCAATGCACTACAAATGAGTCACCATCTTGTTCTTCCAATCAAGATAATTCTCTCCATCAAACTTAGGACTTTCTTTCCTAAAGTATGCCATCTAATCAACCTCAAGCTATTAAACTTTCTCTCCAAGGCACTTGGCTCTGATACCAATTGTTAGGAATGGGAACACTGAGAGGGGGGCTGAATTAGTGTTCATTGTAATTTAACTTTTCACTTTAATCTTTATGCAAAAAATAAATGCTTAAGAACTAAATTAAACATTCACATAAACATGAAACATGAAATCAACACATGGCACTAATATGATTATGGGGAAACCCAAATATGTAAAAACCCCAGTGGGACTTGATACCCACTAATATTCTATACTAGTGTTTTGTGATCCTTGTTAGAAGATACTTTACCCTATTAGGAGTAGCTTTACAATGCTTTAAGTATAGTAGACTTGGTCAAGGGTCAGACCCTATTAGGAGTATTTTACAATTGTCCCTATTAGTGGAGAGGATGCACTATTTGAGAGGTCACTCCTTAAATGGGCGAATGCTACAACCTTCTGAATAACAGATACACACTATATCTGTATCTTGGTGAACTGTTCTTTGACCTGCTATCTAGATCAGTTCCAATGAATACCACAAGTACTTTACTTCATCACATAGACCTTCTTCTGATGGCTCAACACTTCACACACTCTACTCTACTCTTCTTAATCAACTATGAACCACACTTCAGCAATCACAAATGATTGCCTATAAGTATCTTTCCTCCAAATGATATAATCAAGTCATCATGTTAGAACCACATTGAAATCATAAAAGAGAAACCATAAAAAACTCCAACAAACATTCTGTCAGCTCTATTATACACGCAACATAATCTGGGACATGTCTAATAAGATAATTGTAGACGCACGCTACACACTGTCGGCTCTATCAAAACAATTGGATCTTTCTCCTCAAGATGAATTAACTCATGCACTCTTAACCAAACATCGATAACTCTCCTCTAAGATTAAATCCAAGGGCCCATACCCATAGGATAGGCATAAATACATAACCAGTAAGATCTCTGTCGACTCTTTATAACAAACATAGGAAACTACTGCTGGCGAATAATGACTACATAAATTTACTTGCATTCATCATCAGACCACATGTCCATGAACTTAACATCACTAACATGTCTTCAACATATATCCAAGTGTGCAAGGCTCCATGATAACTATACAGACAACCATACACAGAACACTGCATGTAACTCTGTCAGGAATACTGCTAACACCAACTGCTATATAATTGTTTGTACTAAGAGTTAACCTCTGCACCCATGATATCATGCTAATATCATGTGCATGCTACATATACAGAAAGCTTACTATATAAGACTTCCACGCATGCTACTTTCCATATGTTTTCATCAATGACAAACATACAGTTAGTACTGGCCTACTGGAAAATCTCCAACATAGTATTGTTAGATGAATTAGGGGTGTAGTGTTTAATTGCTCCTTTCATCAAAATTCCATCTTCAATAGACTTCCCCTTTTTAATGAGTTCCTTGAAGGAATCCAGGGCAGCCATCTTCATTTGAAATGAAATTTCTATAACTAGATTCTTAGTAAAGATGTCAACAAGATGTGAATCTGAGATTTTCCAAGGCATGTGGTTTGTAAGATGTCACCATCTTTGGAGAAAATTGGCAAAGGTTTCTCCATTTCTTTGTTTCATGTTACACAAATTGCTGAGGGATGCTTGATGTTCTATGTTATAAGAATATTGTGTAACAAAGTTTTTTGTGAGATCATGGAATGTGGATATGGAACCCAAAGGAAGGTTCAATAGCCACTCTAAGCCTGGTCCTCCAAGACTTCTAGTAAAAATTCTTAGGAGGAGATGATCATTGTGGGAAATTTCTTGTTCTGCTACATAGAATTCTTTGATATGTTGCGCAGGGCATGAGTCTCCCTTGTATTTGTCAATCTTTGGCATTTCAAAATTGGTGGGGAATGGTTGTAGAGTGATTGATTTATCAAAAGGATAAGGACATATTTTTGCAAAATAAAATTCCTTCTTCCCACCTTTTTTCATAGCCACCATCATGCCTTTGAGCTCATCAATTTGTTGGACTAATTTAGGATGATTAGTGGTGATCGTATGGGCTTGAAGTGTTCCTCCTCCTAATGATGCATTATGTCCCCCTGGAGGGGGAAGATTGGTATTATGTCTCTAGTTGGTGTTGTTTCCTTGTGCAAAATTTTGATTTTTTAGGACTCCACTAGGCTTCAAGAAAATAGAAGCAGAGCATCGTCTTGAGGACCTTGGTTGTGTTTTAGGTACACGGCCCGCATTTGAACCATAGTTACTCACCCTATTATTTGAGTTAGGCTTATTTAGGAGTTGTTAGATTAACTCAAGAATATCAGGGGGAGGTTGAGTTGTGTTATCAGATGTTGATGGTGCTACTTTTCTTTTGTTGGTTCGAATCAGGTTATTCTCAAGAAAAGTTTCATCAAAATTATCAGGGAGGGTAACACCTCTTTGGACAAGATTCATGAAGATATTGAAACTGTTGGCTTGGATTAGGTCTTCCACTAAGCTTAAGTTGTTATGATCCTCAAAAAAAATTTAGCTTGTGGATTAGCACTAACACTTTTAGGTATTACTATGTTAGATTATATGTGAGGTTCTTCTTCGTCATTAAAGTCTTCTTGATAGATAGTTTCTTGATCGTTATCCATGATGAGAGATTCTTGTCTTAGCTTTTCTTGTGATCGGGTAAGTACCATGCACGAGTGACCTTAGGATGGTTAACTTGAAGAAGGGAGAATAGTTGATGAGGTATGGAAAGAAAAAAGATTTGGTGATCTAGGAGCAACTTGGACTAATGATTAAGTCTTGATGATTGATTGGATTGTCTAATTTGATTTAGGATTAAATTGATTGATGAGAGAAACGAAGCCTCAAGGATTGATTGGATTCAAAGGTTTTGGAACAAACCTAGGTGAAACAAGACCTTGTGATTATGAAAACATAGGATTGGTTTTGATTTAAAGTCTTCTCATGTTTAGGTGATAATATGATGATCCCCAAACAAAATAGGACTAGATTAGGACTACTAGAGAAAGACTTGGTTCTCAAAGTAGTAAGGGGTTAATGCTTGCTTTGGGATTAAGGTCTATGAGACACTATTGGAATGATTCTTTCACCCTATGGCTTGATGAAGGTGTGAAAGATGGATTGATCTGATTCTGATTTAAAGGCCAAGATTATGATTAATGCTCCTAATGTTTTGGGATGTGGATGACGAAAGGGTTGTTAAAAGATGAGAAAGGGATGAATGATTTTAAGAAGATGAGGAATGAGGGTCAAAGGTACTTAGTCATAGGATTCCCAAGTGACAAAGGCCATGTTCACTTTGTTCTTGGCAACAAAATTAGCAACCTAATTGTTGTAAATGATTTTATCTAATTTCTCAACAGCTTCTAGAAATTTTTGAATGTGTTTCCAATAAGATTGGTTGGCTTTAATCCTTTGATCAATGATTTTCTTCTCTTTATGGGCTCGTGTAACTAGGAGTTTTTCTTTCTTATGTTTAACACTATCTGTCATGACTTGAGGACAATATCTTGATAGATCAAAGAATGTTCTTAGCAAGAATTGATTTCATACATACATCAAACATTTAGGTTACAAGCACATTTGTTGAAAATAGTCCAACAAGGGACAAAGAAACCTTGTAGGATTCAAGTGTATGGATTTTTTTTTGCAATGAAAGTAAGAAGCACACTCTTTATCCCTAAAAGGAAGTTGGCTGAGATTGAAAACCTTTTCTCACTGACTTAGGAACACACCCAACAACTCCTTAGAATATGGCCATCACCAAGCACGCAATGGCTCCATGATGTCGTATTATCAGAGTGTTAACATTGAAGGGGGCTCAATATGGTGAGTGTCTTGGGGAGATTACTATTCTCCTTGCACATAGATTATCAACCTTTCGGAGGTGAACTAGGTGGCTTCTAACTAATGGCTTTTAGTAAGGATCTCCATTCGAACACACTCTTTGTGTCCATGCAAGCGCGACTAGGACATATAGCCCCATAAAGCACCTTGAGACAAGTAGTCATGTAAACATGATTAAGACCACGAGGCCCTATTAAATGTTAGGTAAGAGTCGTGTATAAGCTCAAATGTCATTTGGCTTCTGAGGCTTTAACCTCAAAAATAAAATTTCATCAATGTGAATTGGAGTGGTGGTCTTACACCTTGTTCTCATGTGGGTCATTCCCGGGAGTTTTTTACCTCACCAGTAGACCCATCTAAAAGGATTGAAAGTAAATACATGGATTGGCCCCAAGAAGGAGTCTAGATTTCTGGTTTTCCCTCAAGGGGAAAAGAGCATAATCTCCTATCCAATGAGGTTTTCTCCCAAACACATCAAACAAATGATTAGTTCCAAGTCTTTTCTTCAAGACCACAATTCAAAAGGTTCTAGATTTCTGATTTTCTCACTTGGAGAAAAGAGCATAATCCCCTAGCTAATGAATCATTATCTATATAAAAAGACTTCCTATTTAATACTAGGTGCCTAAGAAATCATTAAGAAAACACAATGTTTGATTGAATCTCCTTGGCAACCTACAAAACAACCTTAGTGAGGAGTTTAGTGTGTTTGGTCTTCTAACAACGTCCTGCAAAAAAAACAAGTTAGTAGTCTTAGAGTGGTCAAACCTTGGTAAACGTTTTGTAAAATCACTGTTAGAAGTCACAAAATGTCAATATCTTCCAAAAAAATTAGATTAGAAAACTTAAAGTGCAAGATATTATGAAAACATGCAAAAATCAGACAAAGATGCATGTTGATAGGCAGAGACACCTATCTATTAGAGACACCTATTTATAGGTAGAGATACCTGTTTGTTAGAGACACCTATTTATAGGTAGAGACACTTGTGTACAGACAGAGACACCTATTTACAGGTAGAGATGCCTTTGTACAGGCAAAGACACATATCTACACAAAAATAGAAGTTAAACACTAATGTTTGAAACTTTTATCTTCTCATTAAGTTTTGAATGCATAAAAAGGTTTCTAATGACAAAAATACAGTGATTTTTAACCTTAATATGTCAAAAAAATTTACTTAATCAACTTAAAAACAACACAAAGGAAAACTCCCTCTTCTAGCAGAGACACCTGTTTACATGCAGAGATACCTATCTGCACAAAAACAAAGATTTCATTAGCTTCATGTATTTTTCTTTGTTTGCAGATATAGTTAGGTGTTTTAATACTTATCATTAGCCTTAATGTGATTATGAAATACAAGTTTTACTGATTAAAATAAATTAAAATGAGAAAAAAACTCTTTCTGGTGGAGACGTCTGTTTGGAGGCAGAGATGTCTATGTACAGATAGACACCTATGTGCAGAGATGCCTGTTGACAGGCAGAGACACCTGTGTGCAGAGATGCTTGTGTGCAGAGATGCCTATTTCTAGGCGGAGATGCTTCTGGTCATGTAGAGATGCATGTCCAAAAAATTCATGAGAAACTTTCACAAAATCAAGAGAAATAGTTAGTAAATGGGATTGTGGGTCCCACCAGGCATGCCAAAATGTATATGATGAAAATCCATCTGTTAAGAACAAGTTCAAACATGTAAACGTTAATGATAAAGAGCATATTCAAATCTATTTTAGAATGTTCATAAACTTATAGAAAATAATAATTTCACCACAACCTCTGATGAGCAATAAGCAAGTGCACCCAAGACTTGCTTGATTTCAGCTCTTAGAGATATTTGTGGGTGTGCTCTCCGAACACAAGTATAGATCCCACTATGAATGCAAGGTATAATGAAGATTGAGATACTGAAGAAGAAGCTATGGAAGCAACTCTCAAGCACTCAAATGCAAGAGGCCAAAGAAGCTCAAGGAGGAGCTATGAAAGCAATCCTCAAGATCAATGGCATGCAAGTAATAAGAAATAATGAAACTAAATCTACAATGAAAATTTGATAACTACTAAATGGTTAGAAAAAACTCTAAAAATCTAAACATATACTAGCATAATAACTCTAATGCAAAAATGAATGTCTTTTGCTTGAGACAAGAGTCCTATTTATAAGATTTTAGAGGGCTCGGGTGAAGTGGCATCTATGTGGAATCCACATGTGTGAGCAACTTGGGATGTGAAAGGTTAATGTGTACTTCAAGTACATGTGTAAGTGTGTGTAAGAGATGTGTAAGCGAAAAAATATATTTTCACCATTTTAGAATGTGTAAGAAGTGTCATAAAAAATGTAAGAAACCTTATTTGTGCAATCTTAGCAATTTTTGAAAAGGTCATTTTTATAAATTTTCTCACACGTGTGTTTGCAAATAATTAGGACTAATGGATGTAAGAATCTAAAAATTAGCCTAATTAACCTCAGTTAATTAGTGAATAGGCTTATTAGATAGAAAATGATGTGTGTAGATAGCATCTAGGTTAGATTTAGGATTTAATTTAATCATGGTTTAATAGGAAATAAAAAATGTGAGGGAATTAAATAAATTAAAAATTTATTTAAAAGGGAAATATGGAGGAACATGTATTAAATTAATTTTAATACATTATGAAATGTAGTATTTAAATTTAATTCAAATACTATAATTGGTGAATTTATTTAATTAAATAAATAGATGAATTTAACAAATATAATTAATTAAAAAATTAACTATGATGTTATTTGGGGTCATTAATTTAATTTAATTTAATTAATATTAAAAAGATGAATTTAGGTGTCTACAGCTGGTTCTTCATTCCCAAGCTTCAGCTCAGGTACAAAAAGAAACTTCTATGAGGGGCCTTGCAAGTGATTTTTCATCCTTTGGAGTTGGGAGTGGGAGTATCAACCATTGAGGCTTTCCTTTGTGAAAAGAAGGATGAACTTCCTCATTAAATTTCTAAGTATAAAAAATGGTTTGGATTTCTCCTATGGAGATGACCTAGATGAGGATTTAGCCTGGGTTTATAACTACAAATATGATGAAAAAATAGATGGCTTGGGTAGCTTAGATTGATCAGAAGCTGTTGAAGATGAGGAGGTTGATTCCGGTGAGGGAGAGGACTCAGAGGGCCAAGCAAAACCAAACTCGAATGAAGTGGATGAGGGTGACAAAAAAAAATTTGAGGATGCCCAACAAGAGCCTGATGATGAGCCCATGGATTAAGATGAAAACTCAAAGTCTCAAATAGATGATGAGGAGAACCAGACTACTTCCTCAAGCCGCTTGGATTAGAATTCTACTTCAACTTCAGACTAGCCCGGTTGCTTGTTATCTTTAGTTTTTTGCTTTCTAAGTTATTAGTCTTTTTTTTAATTTTTACTCGAACTCAGTGTATAACAATGACTAGTAAAATATCATACTTTAATTCATTTATCACATAATTATAAAGACTAGTAATTAGAGGGTCGTCAATATATATAAATATAGATGGGCATATATATATATACACATATATAGGTGCATATATATATATATATATATATATATATATATATAAACACACACACACATATATATATGTGTGTCTATATATAAGTGCGTATATACAAATATATACAAGTATATATACGTGTGTGTATATATGCATAAATATGTGTGTATATATATGCATATATTTATATATGTGTACATATATACACACATATATATATACATGCATATATATACTCTATATATACATATATACAGGTGTATATATGTATATATATATATATATGCATATATACACATGCGTATATAAAATGCATTTACACACATGTATATAAATATGTGCATATATATATATATATGCACATATATATATACACACATATATATATATATCTAATATATATATGTGTGTATATATATGAGTATATATATAATATATATATGCATATATATATATATTATATATATACATGAGTATATATATATATGTATATATACTCATATAAATATATACGTATATATATGTGTGTGTGTGTGTGTGTATATATATATATAAATATATATATATATATATATATAGGTGCTTATATATAAATGTATATATATATATATGAATATATATATGCACATATATATACATATATTTATATATAGACGTATATATATGTATGCATATATATATGTATATATATAGATGTATACATATACACGCACATATATATCTAAATATATATATATATACATACATACATACACATATATATATATAATATATATATATGTGTGTGTGTGTGTGTATAAACGTTTATATATATATATATATATATATATATATATATATATATATATATATATATATATATATATATATATATATATATATATATATATATATATATATATATATATATATATATATATATATATATATATACGTATGTTAAATATAATATATATACACGCATATATGTGTGTGTGTGTGTAATATATATACACGCGTATATATATATATATATATATATATATATATATATATATATATATATATATATATATATATATATATATATATATATAGATGTATATATATATGTATATATGCATGTACATATATACATATTTGTATATATATATACACTTGCATATATATGTCATGCTTAAAAATTTACACGTAAAAACACAATAATTTTTTTTATCAAAGTAAGATGTCACACGGTAATATTTACTGGTTCAATGATAAGTCGATAATGGTTAAGTTAGGCACAAGCTAAAATTAAGTTCAGAGTTATTGAAATCAATCTCTGAGCAAGCTAAATTAACTAATGGAGAGAATTAAGTGTTAAAATAACTGAGAGAGGGGGTGAATCAGTTATCTAGTGTCCCAATACAAAATGTATAATCCATAAATAAATACTTAAAATTTTTGCTGCTCAGTAATTTAAAATACTTTTACTATTTGTGTATTTATAGATTACCAGTCTAAAATATATAGTAGTTATCAATCAAATCAAATATGCAACATGCAAATATGACATCAAACAAACATCACAGTCAACACATAACACAAGAGATTTGATGTGAAAATTTTGTGAAGGGAAAAACCACTTAGGACTGACAACCCAAAAATATTCACTCTCCTGAAGTGAGGTTGGTGAAGACCCAACCCTATTAAAGGTTAAAAACACACTGTTAGGTGTGACCTTGTTAGAAGATTTAAGACCAACCGTTATCGTCCAACCAGTAGTCATTCTAGGGTTGACAAGATAACAATGTTCATTCTATGAATGATACATAATAAGACTTTCTTAGTCCACTCGGTTAAGAGATTTGACTGTGTACAATGGTTAAATATGTAATAGTAGGTGATCTGATCTATTACAACTTCAATTGCAGATATACAGATCAATGTTTAGCTCATACAAATCTTTCTAATCAATGTAACATTCTTGATATAATAATATATCAACTTATTGTCCATCGGTAATTACTCTCTGTCAATTCGTAATGCTTTGCAGTAGGGTTCTCCTTAACCTGTATGATCAAAATGCATGAAAACTTGTTCATGCGATGATTCTGCAGTTTCCTTTTCTTCCGACATCACACTCACTTATGAAATCTTCAGTCTCTTATATAGACATGTAAACCATTTTCTTATGCTCCGTCAGATTTTATCGCTTAATCATCTTCATTGATTTTTCTGCTTAAGCATACCTCGGCACTTGTGTCAATAACACGTTTGATTCTCATCCTTCAGATCTTTCCTGAATTTTGTTAGTCATCGATCATCATAAAAAACATTATTTGTTACCTCAAAATCATACACTTTCCAGCTCATCAATTTTTATCAGCTAAACTAATCATTTAGTTCACTCTGTTATTCTCGGTTAACATAGAAATGTGTTGGGGAACACAAGCTTGATTTGCACTGTGCTCGATATACACTACACTCTGTCAGTGTATACTGAAATGCTTCATGAACTGACAACACTACTTTGTGTCTTTTAGCTCTTTTCCTCATGATAGATGAATGAAACATAATCAAGTCAATATCATAAGGTCATAGACTCATCAACAAGTTATTCAATGTATTTCTTATCCTCATTTGTCATATCCATCTTCCTCATGTAGATATTTCTGTACTTCACCTCTTTCACTCCTTTTCTACAAATATTTCGGTATAGTATCTTACAAGATAACTATTGTCAAACTAGTTGACATCAATGATAACATAATACTTATTTAATCATATTACATATCTAATCAATTAGCTTGATGATCTTAAATCATAGATTCTTCAATCAGGTTCTAAATCAGTTGTAGTTCATCAATCTCTCCCTTTGACATTGATGACAACTCAAGTAATATGAAATATACCATACACATACCAAACATGTATTTTACAACTCTGTAAATAAATGTTGTACAAACTCTCCCTAGCTTAATATGTTTAATCACTACGTTACTCAATAGCATTTACATATAGCTTTGTCAATTTGCAAATATGATCTTTTCAACTTTCATGTTCTCAGTAACTGATTTTCAATGCTCTCCCTTTCTTCAATTTGTCTCTCCCTTAGACAGTTCTCATCAGTGCATATTATTTCATATTATTTATCTCTCCCTTTGACAACAATGCTAAAGAAACAAATAAACAAACAACTCTTCAGCAGCCAAGTAACTCTCTATTGTCCAGTGCATACTCTATATCTCTTTATATTGATATGCCAATCTGTTCCAATTCTCCAACTTTTCACAACCTTAGACATGATCCAAAGTGTGAACTATGCTGCATCAAGATGTATGATCTTCTAATAGGATTAGGCTGATGCAACATCTGGATCACCTTAGTGACCGGTAGACAAGGGACAGACCCCTAGTCTAGTCTTTAAGTACTCAAATGTATCCTTCGATAGCGCCTTTGTAAATATATCTGCAAGTTGTTCTTTTGATGTAACAAACTCTAGCTTAACTTTCTTCTCATGTAATTGTTCTCTCAAGTAGTGATACTTAATTTATATATGTTTTGTTTTAGAGTGCTTCACTGGATTCTTTGAAATATTTATTGCACTGGTGTTATCATAGTATATAATTACCAGCTCAATGATTATCTCATTCATACCTTCTAGAACTTGCTTAATAAATGCAATATTTGAACAGTTTGTAGCAGCAGTAACATACTCTGCTTCAGCTATTGACTGAGAAATGCAAGCTTACTTCTTACTTGTCCAAGTAACAATTCTTTCACCAAAGAAAAATGCTCCTCCGGTGGTGCTTTTTCTATCATCCACATTTCTAGCTTAATTAGCATCGGTATAAACCTTCAGTTCAAACTTACCTTCCTTAGGATACCATAATCCATAATCATCTATTTTCTTCAGGTATCTTAAGATTCTTTTAGTAAAAATCGTGTGTGATTCTCTAAGATTAGCATAAAATCTAGCAACTATTTCCACAACATGTGCTATATCTGGTCTACTATGTACTACATACATTAACTTACCAATCATTGATCAGTATAGTGTCTGGTTCACCTCTGTAGTTTCATCTTCCTTAGTCAGTTTACATCTAGTAGCCATTGGTGTTCCCACAGGTTTAGCATTTTCCATGCCAAATGTTTTCAATACTTCCTTGATATATTTGGATTATGTGATGAATATCCCATCACTCTGCTAAATCATTTGTAGTCCTAGAAAGAACTTAATCTCTCCAAACATAGACATCTCAAATTCATTCCTCATTTCATTAGCAAATGACTTACAGATTTGATCTTGACCTCCAAATATAAAGTCATCCACAAATATTTCAGCAATAAGAATTATATCATCAGTATCTCCTTTCATATACAGATTGTTGTTCTCACTTGCTCTTAAAAATCATATACTTAACAAATAAGTATGCAGCCTCTCATACCAAGCTCTCGGTGCTTACTTCAAACCATACAAAGCTTTATGTAATCTACATACCATATCTTTTTTTTTCTGGATCCATGAACCCTTTAGGTTGTTTTATGTAAACTTTTTATTCAAGTATCCCATTCAGAAGCGTTGACTTGACATCCATTTGATAAACTTTGAATTTCTTGTGTGCAGGATATGCAAGTAGCATTCTGACTCCTTCCAATCTAGCAACAGGTGAAAATGTTTCACCATAATCAATTATTTCCTCTTGTGCATATCCTTTGCATACCAATCTAGCTTTATTTCTTGTTACTTCTTCATTCTCATTCTACTTGTTCCTGAATATCCACTTAGTACTGATAACATTCTTATCTTTAGGTCAGGGTAATAAGGTCTAGGTTTTGTTCTTTTCTATCAGTTCTATTTCTTCTTTCATTGCATTAACCCATTCATCATTTTCTAATACAACTTTTATATTTTTCGGTTCATAATCACAAACTAGACATGTACCTTGTCTTGCTTTACTCCTTGTTTGCATGCCAGCTTGTTTGTCTCCAATAATTTGTGTTTCAGGATGATGTCTTTTGACAAAACTCACCAGTATCCTATTTCTTCTTTCTTGTTCATCCTATGCAGGTTCAGTTTCTTACTGAGGAGGGCCATCCTGCTCATCAGTTTCTCTTTCCTGTTGTTCGGTATTATTTTCCTACTAGCTGGTTATCACAAGCTACAACTTCGGTAGATACTCTAGTTGTTCAATGTAAGTGAATCTACCATAGTCTTCTAGTTCCTTTTTACTTTCCTCTATGTTCTTTTCATCAAACTCGTCAACTCAGACATTAGTGCTTTCAATCATTTTATTAGTAATTTTATTCAGACACTTATATGTTTTGCTTTTACTGAAATATCCTAGAAATATCCCTTCATCAACTTTTGAGTCAAATTTACCATTTCTCTCATCTTTTAGAATAAAACATTTACTTCCAAAAATCATGAAATAACTTACAGTAGGTTTGTGTCCAAACCACAACTCTTAAGGTGTCTTGTTGGTGTCCTTCTTCAGTTGCACTCAGTTCAAAACATAAACATCTGTATTGACAACTTCTCTCTAATATGTCTGAGTAATAGTCTTTTGCAGCATCAGTGTTCTAGCACAGTCAACTATTGACCTGTTCCTTCTTTCAGCAATGCCATTTTGTTGAGGTGTTCTCGGTGCAGAGACCTATCTTTTAATACCATGCTCATTACAAAAATTAGTAAATTCATCAGAGATAAATTCACCTCCTTTATTAGATCTTATGCATTTCAATTCCTTACCATTCTTTTTTTCTACCTTAGCTTTATACCACTTGAACATCTTAAATGCTTCAGATTTTTCTTTCAAGAACATAACAGTCATCAATCTAGTATAGTCATCAACAAAAAGAATAAAGTATCAATCACCATAATAACTCTGAGTTCTCATAGGACCACATAGGTCGATATGAACCAACTCAAGTATTTGAATAATCCTTACTTTTGAAACTAGATTTAGTCATTTTACCTTTCTAACATTCATGACACATAACATGATCTAATTTTGACAAGTTAGGAAGACCTCTAACTCTTTTCCTTTTACTGATCTTAATCATGTTATTAAAATTCACATGGCATAACCTTTTATGCCACAACCAAGCATCCTCATTTTTCATCATGAAGCAAGAAGACTCATCAGTATCAAGATAAAATAGATTACCTCTTGATTGTGCTCCAGTTCCAACTAGTCTTCCTCCATCATCAAAGATTTTTACTTTTTTGCTCTCAAAAGAAACTCAATGACCTAAATTGTTCAGATGTGCCACACTTAACAAGTTATAGTTCAATCCATCTACCCAATAAGAATTATCACATTTTATCATATCATTTATCATCAAGGATCCTTTACCTCTTACCATACAGGGTGTGTCATTACCCATCTTAATAGATCCTCCATTGTATTCTTCAAGTTGATCAAATTTCTCTTCATCACTAGTCATGTGATGTGTACAACCACTCTCTATGATCCATGTATTATTTTTGTTAACTTTAGAGATCAGTGATGTTGCTTCATATTTTTCTTCTTCCTCAAAATCATCTTTCATAGCAACAAATGCAACTTCTACATCATCATCAGAATCATATTCAGATTCATTATCTTTGATTATGTAACATACCTTTTTTCCTTTGTCATTACTGTCTCAGTTATCTCTGTTGTGTTGGTGGCCTCTGTTGAATCTTCTTCCATAGCTTCCTTCAGATCGGTCTTTGGTTCTTTCATCATCTTTCTTATGTGGACATCTAACAATGATGTAGCCAACCTCTTTACAGTTAAAGCATACCAAAGGTAGCTTACCTCTATACCTTCCTTTACCTTTGGGTAATCTTCTAGCCATAAGAGCTTCAAGTTAATCAAGCTCATCATCAGTATTACTATCACTATCATCATTTTAATTGTTCCTGCTAGACTTGTCAATCTTCAAAGAAGACATGAAAGTGGATTCCACATATGGAACAAAACTGTTGTCAAAGTTATTTAATTCAAAGATTGTATGTTTACCAATCAGATTGTCAAGTGTAAGTACATTACCAGATGTAAACCTTGTTTCATGGATAGCAGATATTCTGATTGCGTAAATTGGGAATAAGGTTCGGAGTACTTTGCTTACAACTGTTTCTTCACTAATGACTCTGTCAGATGCTCTAATAGCATGTACTACCTCTTTCAGTCTATTTGTGTATTGCACAATATTCTCACCTTCCTTCATCTTCATATCATCAAATCTTCCCCTTAAGCTTTCTACTCTAGCTCTTTTAACATTCACATCTCCACTGTAAACTTGAGAAAGTTTATCCCACATGGCTTTTGCAGTAGTGCAACTTTTAATATCTTCAAATTTGGCATCAGTACAAGCAACAACAATCTCCATCATAGTAACATTGTGTTCATGCCTATCTTTTAGTTGATCAAGTGTCAGGAGACCTAGGGTCAGTTTTATATAGCCATTCTCCATCAATTCTAGTGTAGCAATCCCAATTCTAGATATGTGCAGCTTCATCTAGCTTTGCCATACTATGAAGTTATCTTTGTTCAGTCTTGGCACTTCCCTCTTATACATTTTGAGATCTTTGTACTGAAGTCTTTAAAACTCTTTTCTAAGCAACCAACACTTTGATACCAATTGTTAGAATAATTGAGACGGGGGTGAATCAATTATCCAGTGTCCCAATACAAATTGTATAATCTAAAAACAAATATTTAAAACTTCTACTACTCGGTAACTTAAAATACTTTTACTGTATGTGCATTTATCGATTACCAGTCTAAAACATATAGTAGTTACCGATCAAATCAAATATGTAACATGCAAATATCACATCAAACAAATATCACAATCAACACATAACATAAGAGATTTAACGTGGAAACCATGTGAAGGGAAAAACCACCTCGGACTAGCAACCCAAAAATATTCACTCTTCTAAAGTGAGGTCAGTGAAGACCCAACTCTATTAAAGGTTACAAACGCACTGTTAGGTGTGACCTTGTTAGAGGATTTAAGACCAACCATTATCATCCAACTAGCAGTCACTCTAGGGTTGACAGGATAACAATGTTCATTCTATAAATGATACATAATAAGACTTTCTTAGTCCACTCAGTTAAGATATTTGACTATGTACAATGGTTAAATATGTAACAGTAGGTGATCTGATCTATTGCAACTTCAATTGCATATATACAGATAAATGTTTAGCTCATACAAATCTTTCTGATCAATGTAACATTCCTGATACAATAATATATCAACTTACTATCCATCGGTAGTTACTCTATGTTGCCCGATAATGCTCTGCAGTAGGGTTCTTCTTAACCTGTATGATCAGAATGCATGAAAACTTGTTCACGTGATGATTCTACAATTTCCTTTTCTTCTAACATCACACTCACTTATGAAATCTCTAGTCTCTTATATAGACATGTAAACCATTTTCTTCTGCTCCATCAGATTTTTTCACTTAATCATCTTCGTTGATTTTTCCACTTAAGCATACCTCGACACTTATTTCAATAATACATTTGATTCTCATCCTTTAGATCTTTCCTGAATTTTGTTTTCCATCGATGATCATAAAAAACATTATCTATTACCTCAAAATCATACACTTTCCAGCTCATCAATTCTTATCGGCTAAACTAATCATTTAGTTCACTCTGTTATTCTCGGTTAAAAAAGAAAGTGTCGGTGAACAAAAGCTTGGTTTGTACTGTGCTCAGATACACTACACTTCGTTGGTGTATACTGAAATGCTTCATCAACCGACAACACTGCTTTATGTATTTCATCTCTTTTCCTCATCATAGATGAATGAAACATAATCAAGTCAATATCATAAGGTCATAGACTCATCAGCAAGTTACTCAATGTTTTCCTTATCCTCATCTTTCATATCCATCTTCCTCATGTAGATATTTCTATACTTCATCTCTTTCACTCATTTTCTACAAATGTTTCAGTATAGTAACTTACAAGATAAGTGTTGTCAAACTAGTTGACATCAATGACAACATAATATTGATTTAATCATATTACATATCTAATCAATTAGCTCAGTAATCTTAAATCACAGATTCTTCAATCAGGTTCTAAATCAGTTGTAGTTCATCATTAAGTTGGGTAATGTAATGAGCAAATTTGAATAGCTTTTGTTTCTCCAAGTTTCCAAAATCTATTACGATATGCCGATCCATCACAAAATTTCTACTGTCATGGTATAGAACTAAATGAATATTCAACTCCTAATGATTGGTTTCACTAGATAAATTTTTTTTCATCAACCACATGGATTAATAACTCTTAAAAGGGTTTACGTAACATTGTCTTATCTAACGATGGTGACATAAATTAACTTAATATATTCAATTCATTATATATAATAACAAAATTATAAATAAATTTTAATTATACTGATAACGTTTATTTAGCACAATAACAACATTATAAATTTATTGAACCTTTTAAAAATCATTTATTAAAATGAAAAAATTATATTAAGAACAAATTTAATTAGAATTAAATAATAACTAGATGAATGTTATTAAACATATTATTAAATTACATATAATTTAACATAATTCGATACATAGATAAAATGAATCTTAATAAAACAATATAATTTATTTAACTAAATCAATTAAAAATAATTTCCTTCGTCCATAAATTAACTAAACTAAATTAATATAAAATAATTTTCAATAAATTAAACTTGTCTTAATTTAACTAACTTTATCAATTTATAAACCTAGAGATAAATTAATAATTAAACTAAGTTCTATCCTTTTTAAGCACATGAAAAATAGATTTTAATTAATCATAATAAAATTAAATAAATAAACTAACTATGCATATGAATACAAATTAAAATATAAAAACAAATCTCAAAAAATAATCATAAACTACTAACTTACTACCCTACTCCCCTACCTATTCCCTTCCCCATGGCCCATGTGCCAAGTGGGTGAGGTGACAAGACAAACGTCAAGGAGCTGCAAAGGGGGTCAATTTTTTTCAAAGAGATGAATGCAAGTTTAAAGAAACATAAAGCTTGGGGCCCACCAAATGCATTAACTTTAATCTAAATGCAAGGAAATTTGAATGGCAAGGGGGTAGCTGAACATGTCAACAAGCAAGGTAAAGGTACCAAGTCATGTCAGGGGGAGCATAGTACGTATGGAGAAGAAGATAGAAGTGGGCACATGTTTTGGTGGGTGATGGTAGTCTCTCCAACAAACAAGGTAAGCTTTTAAATATGATTTCTCTTTCCCTTATTTCCTATGCTCATACAGATGGTAATAAAGGTAAGGGAAAGATAAAGGTGTGGAGCCCACGAGTTAGGTGCAAAACATTACGAGGGATTAATTAGGAGGGGAATATGGAAGGAATATTCTATGTGTAAATATGAAATTAAAATTCCTCTCCATATATTTTTCAGAAAGCATTTTAACTGTCAAAAATTTGGAAAGTGATATTTTGTCATCTCCTTTAACATTGCATTTTCTTTGTTTTATCTTTGTTGAAGTTAAATGTATGCAATATATCTTCTATTGGTGCATTACACTAAGAGAATTATTTATAGAATATTGGTTATGAGTGGTTATTAATTAGTGTCTTAATTTGATTAATAAACCATTGTTACCATGTTTTACTCAAAAGATTTGAGATTGTAATATTGAATTCAAGGTAAAGTGTTGATCATATTGTGGAAGAAATCTAGATTTCAATGAAAGAAATTGAGTCTATTTAACTTGAAATTTTACAATCAATACATTAAAGAGGATATAAGATTTATATACCAATAAGACTTTACATTTTATGAACTAAAATACATTGCTTTCTTATCAACATTGAATTCATCCTACTATGAATAAGGGCCAATTTCATAAATAACTCAATACACATCACAATTTCTCAATACAATGATTAACATGAGATGAATTCTCATTTCAAAAGTTCCAACAACACAAGATTTTAAGTTTGCTCCCATAAAGACTTCATAATAGAAACTTCCCAAATTTTTTCTTCTCGCAACCATGATCTTCAAACCTGCCAATAAAAGATGAGAACCATGGGAAGCTCACCTCCCAACCAAGGTCTCAAGGAGATCTGATGCGGGAGCATCTCGACCCTAAGCATTATGATAGGTTTCATAATAAGCCTATGTTGAAGTCATTTAGACTTTCCTAAAACCATGTCTATGAAATGTTTCATTTCATTAAAGTTGCATTATAATGTACGTAAAATGGATCCTATGACATTTGTGATTGTCTATTATTAGGCAATACTATGTAATAAAATAAAAAATTGTTATGGGGATACGAGAAGAGTTTTAATAAATTTCCTAGAATCTCTATTAAGAGAGGATATTGTAACCGAATAGGCATGAAACATGGATGGTTGTAATTGTCCAAGATGGTCATTAATGGACATCTTTATGTAATCACAAAGAGGCTGATAGAAAAATTGAAGAAGGTAATCGAAAGGGAGAGTAGAAAGATTATGGGAGATAGAGTAAAGAGTGTGGAAAGATATGGGCTTTTTGGCCTGTAGCTAGAGAGCTATTCTAATATGTAACGATTTGGAATTTTAATTGGAATGTGTTTTACCAAATCGAAGAATGGTCTGTTTAGTTTTTATTAAGAAATTTCTTTAAATCTCCTGCAATCTAGTTTGAGAGTTCGAATAGTCTAATAAGTATAGTTTGACTAGTTATCTTTTATGTTCATTTTTTTTTGGAATGATGGCATTTGGTTCAGAAATAAGAGAGTTATCTATGTTTTGTTCTTGACTGACATAGACAAAAATAGTCTCAGTGTGGGGGCCATATCTCCCTAATGCACCATTGGATTTTTATGAGCTTTGGACATGTTTTTATGAGCCTAATTACGCCCCTCTTCACCAAAGTGATCGAGGAGTTTTGTTTTGGTTCAAAATTTATGAACCTCTATATGTGGGTCTGTCCAAAATGGTAGAATTGAAATCCATGTGTTAGGGATTGATTAGTTATTTATTATTATGTTGTTCAATGATAGTGATTGAGTATGTGTAGACCTATGAAGGAAGTTAAATTTGTCTGAGTACTTGAATGGTGTGAAGTGAAGTGGAGCTAGAGCCTCTAATCGGTGTGTATATACAGCTAGACAATGTAATATGTAGATGTGCAAAAAGACATCATAGGATTTGTAAATGGAAGTGAATGGGTTGTTGGTGACATACATCAGAATGGTATCAGAGCAAGTGAAAGATCTGGGTAGACAGATATTATGAGGAAAGAACTTGACCCATCTACCTACAAGAAGGAAAGAAGTTCTTGGAGAGTTTGTGTGGGTAGACAAGTAAGTTCTATCCTAACCATTCTCCGACAAAGATACGTCTGGAGTAGGGTGTCGAATGCAACCACTGAAGAGAGAGTGGGAAGTCCATCACCAGACCGAGTCTATTGTTGGGTAAGATGGATGGTTTGTGTTGGGTATTATGCAGTATTGTGAGAGATGAAGTCAGTGTCAGCTATTGTCTCTATTGAGCATTAAAGGTTGTCATTAGTATCAAAGGTTATCTACAATATCAGTCGGTTACTTAAAGTAAGCTAGTCGGTAACTAGAAGTAAAATAGACCAGTCGGTTAAGCTTATACACCAAGCATTAGACATTTTACCGAGCACTAGAAGACACTGACATCAAGCGATAGTAAACACTGAGCACCAATATACACTGAGTAGTTTATATAGTGTTTATCGAAGATCACAGAAAATAGCATAGTAATCTAAAATGGGACATTCTTCTATGCAAACGGTTACAATAGATCATAAAATGTTTTACCAAGATCGAGGAATATTTATTGTTATGATATTCATTTAATGCAATGTATATCTTATGTAATAGTTTGATCTAGGTCATGTTTGTACACCATAGATCTTAGTGTTATGACTAAGTTGTGTAACCTAATTTTGTTAAAGTGGCAAAAGAAGATCGCTATATAAATATATGTTTACATCATTTGTGATGTAAACTGATGTGAGAATAGATATATGAATCAAGGAGAAACTTGAAGCATTTTCCTAACTTCAAGTCTATCAGTTAACAGATCAGATTGCAAAGGATATTAGATTAAGTAGAATCAGAAAAGGCCAGCGAGCAGTTTAGAGCAGAAATACATCATAACAAAGGTGATATTTTGTTAGAACTTATAGATCTATATCAGACAATTGAGTTATCAATTAGCAGATAATTTCCTATTGCTTTCTAACAATTGTAAGAGAGTTTGTGGTAAATCTCTTAATAGAGTAGACTTGGCAGTCTTATGTAAATCTTTTAACTGAGTGCACACTTCATTAGTGTTGTTAAAATCCTATAACTAGGTAGATCTAGTTGATCTAATATGTTACTCCTAACAGGTTAAGATCACCAGAAGTGGTCAAAACTTGTAGCCCTAATAGGCAAACCTTTTCTATCTGCAGTAGTGAAGAATTTGTGGGTGTCATCCCCACCGTAGATTTTACCTTCTAACAAGGGTTTTTGCATTACCAAAATACTTGTGTTATGTGATTGTTATTTTGATTTCATATTTTTTACTTTCATAAGTTAAATGGATGATTGATACATGCAATTAGATACAATTTATTTTGCAAGGTTATCACTGTTTACAGTCATAAATTTGAAAGGTTTACAAGTAAAGTTTTTGAAGGCATTGATTCACCCCTCCCCTCTCAGTACCTATCTCTCCTATTCCAACAATTGGTATCAAAGCTCAGTTCTCTTGTTGAATAGTTTAACCACTGAAGGGTAAAGATCTAAGTCATGGAGAGATATAAGCTTGATAAGACTATTGAGAATCAGAAGATACAAATGCAGATGTTTATTGAATAGTACAAGCAAGCCAAGGAAGGACTGAACAAATTACTGGTTGAAAGAAAGAACCTAGCTATTCTGCAAAATGAGATCGATTATCATGAAGAAGAAATTGATGATATGTTTGAGCATATTGGATCTAGTTCTGGAAGCATCTCTGATGGATCTGAAAGTATAATCATTGATTTGTTTGAAAAAAATCAGCACGTACTTGATCAAGTGAAAGCACTACAAATCAATCAAGAATCTCAGATGGTGAGAATGGTAGAAATAATCAACAATGCTAGACAAGCCGAGAAAGAAAGGAATCTAGCTATTGATGACCGAAGATAGATGACTAAACAATTTCAAGCTAAAGAAAGTGAAATACAGAGACTCACTGATCATCACTTCCAAGTATCTAATCAAATGATGACTATGAATCAAGAGGTAAACTGAGTGAATGGAGAATTGTCAAGGAGACTAGAAGATGTTGCAACACTCATAGAGGAGAATGAGAAGCTGAGGAATGAAGTGAAAAATCAACAACAACACAATGAAATGATGAAATTGGCTGAGGATAGTTCTAAGAAGATTGATGACTTTCTGACTAATCAAAGAAGATTTGGGAGTAAATCTAGTTTAGGCTATACCGGTGAAGGAGAATCATCACAACAAGCTAAAAAAGTCAACAACCATCAAAATCAAAGACCTAAAGTGTTGACATGTTATCACTGTGGCAAACTGGGACATACATCTAATGTGTGTAGAAGCAAAGCACAAGGTAAACCTCCTGTCACTCCTAAGTTTAATGGATATTATTATTACTATGGTAAGTTTGGACACCAAGATTATGAGTGTAGAGCTAAACAAAATGATATGGCTAATAATACTACTGTGGAGAAAATATACTATACTTGTAATAAACATGGACACACTACACGAGAGTGTAAGGCTAAGATGAAGCAAGTATGGACTCCTAAGCAAAAAACACAATGAAAGCCTTATCAACCGAAGAGACAAGGTAATTCTTATGTTTGAGATTATAACACTTGGGCTAACTGTACTGCTTGTGGTAGATATGGACATATTACAGAAAATTGTTATAAAAAGAGTCAGATTGGACAATCAAGAAGTTGGACAAGCACTGGAATGGCATGTATGCACTGTCATAAAGTCGGTCATTTAAGCAAGGACTACAAAGACCGAGCACCAAATGAAAATCATGTATTTGAGAGTGGACACACTATTATAGATATCATGAAGATAAGGAACATGATGTGGAGAAAGAAATCTAATGAGAATGTTGAGTCAAGTAATGATGTCAATGAAACCTCATCCACTAGATTGGGTGACATCGGTACCTCCACTTAAGGTGATATTGGTATGTATGGGACTAAAATTTCAAAATGATCACATTTTACATATAGTTCCTTATATATGTTGAGCACATACCAAATCTACATGAATAAAGATGCACTATGGTTTACATGTTTTTGAGCTAACAAAGTTATACAATCGGTAAAAGTAAGACTGGGAGCTAGTTACTCGTCGGTAATCACTATTTAAAGTTAACCGAGCACATGCATCAACCGATGAAGAAATTGTGCGTTAACCGAGTGGATAACAAATTTTAGTTTTCACCGAGCTGACATCTGTTATGAACTAAAAGTAGGTCAAGCATTTAATGCATGAAATTTTAAGCGGGAATATCAAAAAGTCTATAAATACACAAGAAACAGAGTTCATTTTTACATTGAGATCTTAAAGAGCGAAGATTTCACAGAAAATAGTTCAAGCTAGAAGGATTTTCAGAAGGATTCAAGGCTACTGTAGATCAAACTGACATCACTCTTTGATGACTCTAAGTAAGTACACCTACAACTGAACACTTTATTTACCTACTACTTAACAAAATCCTAAATCGATTTATGGCATCTACATTGTCTGCAAGCAAATCAAACATTGTTGAGGAAGAAGTAAATCTAATTGTTAGAGAAAATTTTGACAAACCTAAGTACAAACAACACCTGAAGGTTGCATCTCAAATGGATTCAATGGGTTCTTTTTCAAGCATCCCGAATAGGGTTTTATTAATAGAAGATGTACGGTTGTTTATTCACTACAAGATTGGAGAAGTAGGAGACTTTGATACTAGTATGGCATATCAACAATTGTGTGGCACCGATGGAAAACTAAAAATAGGATATGAAAAGATTGAGAAATCAGGGTTATCATGCGCTATACAATTTTTGAAATCATTCAAAATAGACTGGATAAGGATTGTATTAAGTCGATATCATGATGGGAAATTCTGGTTGGATAAACCAGTAGAGGTCACTAAGAAAATGATCAGTAGGGTTACTAGCTACCCTACAGCTAACAAGGCAAAGGCTTTCCAAAGCTCTGCTTGAACTGATGTTGAGAAGAACACTGGAGCTGCTTGGGACGGTCGAGCATTGAAAATTTCATCAATTAAAGACCCAGCAGTAAAATTTGCATCACATGTGATCGGGTACAAAATATTTCAATCGAGCAGACTAAACAGTGTACCCTATAGTGCAGTAGATATGGCATATAAAATTGTGAAGAAAGATCACTAGATTGATCTAGTAGAGGTACTAATGAACCAATTATAGGAAAACATGAAGGCTATAAGGTCAAAGAAGTCAAACACATGCAAGTTTGGTTCACTCTTGTTTGTTTTTTCTTCTACATACATAAGTATATACTTGGCATCGGTAAAGTAAATTGGACAACAGATAAACCAATAACTGTACAGATTACTGAGTAGATGAACAAGTTAGGAGATGATTTGAATAAACATTTCAATGCATACTTTAATGAATTTTAGACCAAGATGAATCAACGAAGTATAATTCCATGAGAACTAGTTGAGAAATTTAAGATGGATATATGTTTTCTAGTAGACACAGATCATTCCATGATAAGAGTAGTTGAACCTAGAATCAAATGGCTAGCACCTATGGGATATGAAATGAACTATGATTTCACATTGAAATCTATTGAAGTATTGCTAGCACTATCGATAGACCCCAAGGCAACTAGGTTTGGAACCTATGAAGAAGCTAACTCAAGAATCTTGACAGGATTGGCCATTAACAAAATGTGTAGGAAGGCAGAGAAGATGAAGAAAAACTTAACAGCTAAATTTGGAGATGTCTTTGACTCATCTAAAGAGACACCGGTTCAATAGGCAACCGAAGGACAGTTAATGTTGGATGATAAAGCATATGATAGTGAGGAAATCAAATCTGATGAAGAACAAGAAGCTACACCGGTTCCTCCACCTAAAGCTCCAAAGAAGAGGTAGTTACCAGTATAGATAGGTGCATAGACAAGATCATCAACTATAGCTTCACCACCCAAGAAGAAGGAAACAAAGAAGGTAATAAAACAAAAAGAAACTACACCGACAAAGACATATGCGAAGAAAGGATCCAAGGTTGCAGCTGAGGCACCAAAGAAAAGGAGAAGAATGATAAGAGGTAAAGAAGACCTTGAGGACATTGAAAATGAAGATGACATCAATCAATTCAAAGTGGTCAATAGCAAGGTAAAGTCAATAGATGAAGTCATTGAAGATATAATTGAGAACGGAGACCTTGCTGATTTGGAAATAGGCAAATTTGACAAGATGTCAACTGAGGATCAAACAAAGATTGAGGAGGTAGTCATCCAAATGATGATAAAATTCAAGAGAGTTCCATTAGAATTTGCATTATCCTTGCCAAAGGAGTTGGATGACAGAATAAATTAGAAATGGGCTTATGCACTAGAAACTGAGAAAAGAAAGAGAGAAAGATCTCTAGTTCAGGCTGCTCCACATCTAAGCCTAGCAGAACTTGATGAACTCATGGTTAATCATCAATTGAGATTTTCTTTAAAGAACCAAGCCATGATGATACTGGATGAGAACGTGGTGGATGTAGAGGAGACTGGTGATGCCCTATGGAGATCAATTTTTAAAGGCAAAGAACAAGCTGAGCAAAATGCATACTTAAATCTATCTAAAAAGAGACAAAACTCAAAAGGTAAAGGTATCTACATTGGTGATACTACAGTAGAGAAGTCAAAGGATTCCAGTATATCAATTACTGAGGTAATTGATATCACTAAAGAAAAATAAGACATAAATATCTCATAGTATGCACCGGATCAAGTAGAGATCCAAATGAAGAAGAAAACCTATGATGATGTACTCATTGAGGACATCACAAATGGTGATCCTGGTGACAAGGATGATGAGGATGTAAATATTGCACCAGAAAACACTCAAGATGAAGTGTAGGTCACTGAATGTGCATTTACATCATTACCGAGTGAACTTCCTATACTTGTAGAGGTAGTATAAATTCTTTCACAGGAACAAACCGACGGCTCAGACCCCGAGCAACATAAAGACATCACAGGGGAACAAGACATTGAAACACCTACAAAGACAAATAAGTCTGAAGGAACATAGGCAACTACTTTAGAGAAAAAGGCACAAGATGAGCCTAAGGAAACCAAGGTGACCCCACCTGACACCACATCCGAGGCTACCGATACTCAGGTTACTAAGGAATAGAGGAAGGAAGAGAGTGTATCAACTAGGAAGGATACTCCAAAGGCAAAAGACAAAGTTACTATCACCATTGTGAAGAAGTCACCCCTTGCACCAGAGATGAAGAAGAAAAAGAAAGAAAAAGGGCTGGTCACTCTAGACAAAGTTATAATAATACCTGATTTTGTGGCCTGAGGACCCTTAGCCCCTAAGTAGAGATGGGGAACTATGTACAAGAAAGGTAGGGCAAGAAAAGTTGAAGCAAGAAACCAACTGAAAAGAAATCTTAATAGATGTTAGGGATATCTTACAATAGGTAGTACTTGAAGTGAGCATTGATGAAGATACTCCTATTATAGATCAACTTGCTATACTTACCAAGAAGATAAATGCCTTGGACATTGATGCTGAAAAATGAATGGAAGAAAGGGTAGAATCCAAAATTCAGGACAAACTGGTAGACAAAATTAGCCAAGAAGTGGCAATCAACAAGGTCAAATTATCTAAGTTAATAACCAAAATAAAATCTATAACACAGTTAATTTGTTAATTCTTACTAAAGCTATGCGTTGTGGACACCTTCGCCGTTGAGATCAGTGAAAAGATAAAAGGTCTGGAAGATGAAATCAAGATCAGTGCAAATGTCGCTACAACCAAGCCACAAGCTTTTTCAAATCACATTCACTGAGTTTGAGAACTTCGACGGTTGATAGCAGATCTCAAGAAACAAGAAGAGAAGATCACAGATCAGGTCACTGAGTTACAAACATAACTCCTTCCATACCTGAACATTTTTTAGAAACACATTGTGAAAGCAGAACACCTTGTTGCAACACCCGAGATTTTAGTGTTGGAGAACATCTTTGACATGTATGCACAAGTTATTCTTGAGCATATTGCTCTCACCAACTTGAAAGAGGAATGGGAAAACCTCTTGGAGTCACTTAAGAAAACCCATCAGAATTTTTTTTGACAAGATGTCAGTATACAGTTTAATTTTTGTATTTGGCATTACTATCAAAAAGGGGGAAATCAATGTATAAGTCATTATGCCAAATATGTACATAGATGCTACATATACTACATATTATTGGGAGCATGCACTGAGGGGGAGTAAATAGAAATTTTGAGAAGTATATGTATATGGCGGAGATATAAGTTATATATAGAAAATTTTGTCTATATACATTCAAGTTTTGATACTAATGCCAAAGAGGGAGATTATTGTCTCTATTGAGCATTAAAGGTTGTCATTAGTATCAAAGGTTATCTACAATATTAGTTGGTTACTTAAACTAGGCTAGTTGGTAACTAGAAGTAAAACAGACCAGTTGGTTAAGCTTATACACCGAGCATCAGACAGTTTACCGAGCACCATTATACACCAAGTAGTTTATACAGTGTTTACCGAAGATCATAAAAAATGGCATAGTAATCTAAAATGAAACATTCTTCTATGAAAATAGTTACAATAGATCAGAAAATGTTTTACCAAGATCAAGGAATATTTATTGTTATGATATTCATTTAATGCAATGTATATCTTATGCAATAGTTTGATCTAGGTCATTTTTGTACACTGTAGATCTTAGGGTTATCACTAAGTTGTGTAACCTAATTTTTTTAAAGTAGAAAAAGTAGATTGCTATATAAATATATGTTTACATCATTTGTGATGTAAACTGATGTGAGAACATATATATGAATCAAGGAGAAACTTGAAGCATTTGCCTAACTTCAAGTCTATCAGTTAACAGAGTAGATTGCAGAGGATATCAGATTAAGCAGAATCAAAAAAGGCTACCGAGCAGTTGAGAGAAGAAATACATTATAGAAAAGGTGATATTTTGTTAGAACTTATAGATCTGTATCAGACAATTGAGTTGTCAATTAGCAGATAATTGCCTATTGTTTTCTAACAATTGTAATAGAGTTTTTGGTAAATCTCTTAACAAAGTAGACTTGATAGTCTTATGTAAATCTCTTAACTGAGTGCACACTTCATTAGTGTTGTTAAAATCCTATAACTAGATAGATCTAGCTGATCTAATATGTTACTCCTAACAGGGTAAGATCACCATAAGTGATCAAAACTTGTAGCCCTAATAGGCAAACCTTTTCTATCTGTAGTAGTAAAGAATTTGTGGGTGTCATCCCCACCACAATTTTTGCCTTCTAACAAGGGTTTCTGTATTACCAAAATACTTGTATTATGTGATTGTTATTTTGATTTCATATTGTTTACTTTCATAAGTTAAATGGATGATTGATACATGCAATTAGATACAAGTTATTTTGCAAGGTTATCACTATTTACAGTCATAAATCTGAAAGGTTTACAAGTAAATTTTTTGAAGGCACTGATTCACCCCTCCCCTCTCAGTACCTATCTCTCCTATTCCAATATCAGCATCAGAGAAATGCACTAGAAGCATGTGCAAGGAGCTTTGGTCCAAAGTGATACCGGACATTTCCATGGGACTGGAAATCTTTTAAGCCTGGGAGTATGATGAGGGAGCATCTCAACCCTAAGCATTATGATAGGTTTTATAATAAGCCTATGTTGAGGTCATTTAGACTTTCCTAAAACCATGTCTATGAAATGTTTCATTTCATTAAAGTTGCATTATAATGTATGTAAAATGGATCCTATGACATTTGTGATTCTCTATTATTAGGCAATACTATGTAATCAAAGAAAAAATCATTATGGGGATACGAGAAGAGTTTTAATAAATTTCTTAGAATCTCTATTAAGAGAGGATATTGTAACCCAATGGGCATGAAACATGGATGGTTTTTACTATCCAAGATGGTCATTAATGGACATCTTTATGTAATCACAAAGAGGTCAATAGAAAAAGAGAAGAAGGTAACCGAAAGGAAGAGTAGAAAGATTACGGGAGATAGAGCAGAGAGTGTAGAAAGATATGGGCTCTCTAGCCTACAGCCAGAGAGCCATTCTAATATGTAATGATTTGGAATTTTAATTGGAATGTGTTTTACCAAATTGAAGAATGGTCTGTTAATTTTTTATCAATAAGTTTCTTTAAATATCCTGCAATCTAGTTTGAGAGTTCGAATAGTTTAATAAGTCTAGTTTGACTAGTTATCTTTTATGTTCATTTTGTTTTTGGAATGATGGCATTTGGCTTAGAAATAAGAGAGTTATCCATGTTTTGTTCTTGACTAGCATAGAAAAATATAGTCTCAGTTCAGGGGCCATATCTCCCTAACGCACCATTGGATTTTTATGAGCTTTGGATATGTTTTTATGAGCCTAATTATGCCCCTCTTCACTAGAGCAATCAAGGAATTTTGTTCTAGTTCAAAATTTATGAACCTCTATATGCAGGTCTGTCCAGAATGGCAGAATTGAAATCCATGTGTCAGAGATTGATTAGTTATTTATTATTATGTTGTTCAATGACAGTGATTGAGTATGTGTAGGCCTATGAAGGAAGTTGAATTTGTCTGAGCACTTGAATGGTGTGAAGTGAAGTGGAGTTGGAGCCTCTAACCAGTGTGTATATACAACTAGACAGTGTAATATGCAGATGTGCAAAAAGACATCGAAGGATTTGTAAATGGAAGTGAATGGGTTGTCGGTGACATACATCAAGATCACCCCTGAGTTTGGAGAACCAAAGCTAAATGGGTATACACAACCAAATGCTCACAATCAACATATGCACAAAATAACAATGAACTCCCAACCAATGCTTCACAAATGAATTTTTCAAACCTATTGAAGTAGGGTGAAGGTGGACTTTTCCAAGCAGGAAAATGTCATACCAATTTACATTCTCAACAAAATGTTTCCATGCCTTTCCAAGGCCACATTCTCATTTCTCCATATACATTTCTTGTCATTTCCATTCCAAAACACAAGGATTTATATCATGGCTTCATGGAGCCCATACCTCATCAAATTTCCCTATTCCTCAAGAAAAGAGACTCTCACTACAATGGAGAGCCTAACTAACTCCTTCACCCAATGTCACTTCTTCCCTTCTCAAAGGGTGAGTAATGTCTTAACTCCCATGAACAAATTTTCCAAAACAAAATTACAAGAAATGATACAAAATCCATATGCACTCTAACCCAACACAACAAAAAAATCTACATACAAGAATATAATATAAGTTTTACATATATATACACACGTATGTATATATATATATATGCACGCGTGTGTGTATATATATATATATATATATATATATATATATATATATATATATACTTATATATATACGTGTGTAATATACATGTATATATATATAAGAGTATGTGTGTGTGTGTGTGTGTGTATATATACACACGCATATATATGGATATATATATATATATATATATATATATATATATATGAGTGGGTGTATATATATACGCATTTATATATACAAGCGTATATATATATATACACGTGTATATATGCACACTCATATATAAATATATGCGTGTGTATATATATATATATATATATGCATATATATATATACGCTCATATATATATAATATATATATATATATACACGTGTGTTTATATATAAATACATATATAAATGCATGTATATATATGCATATATATATATACATGCACATATATATACATACATGTATTTATATACATGCATGTATATATACACGTGCATATATATATCTATATATATATACATGTATATATATATACATGTATATATATATACATGTATATATATATATATGTACATATATAAGTGCGTATATATACCTATACCTATATATATATATATGTATGTATGTATGTATGTATGTATATACATATATGTACATGTGTGTTTATATATATATATATATATATATATATATATATATATATATATATATATATATATATATATTTGTCATGCCCAAAATTTAGTCAACAAAAATGTAACAATATTTTTTTTTTAAAAGCTTAAATTTTAGCGAATAACGTTCAAAACTTAAAGTTAAGTCGATTACGAGAAGTTGGTTACAACCTACGATTAAGTTTCAGAGCGTTAATCTCTAAGTATCAATGTACCACTATGGTTTGATAGGTTAAAGCTCATAACTATTATCATAAAAATTTGAGTTCAGATAGCGGAGCCCTACTGCAAACAATTCTATTTTAGAACTTTCAGTCAGGATGTAATCACAGATACCTAGGACATTAAATATTCAATTTATTCCAATCAAACTATACCCACAATTAATATGTCTACCTAAGTTATAGCTTTCGAATATGATTCGACCAGCTTAATTGATAATTTAACCTACAATATTAGTTCATGAGATAACTCCATTAACAATCAAATTTTAAATTATAATTCGACAATAACCTAATAATGTTGACTAGGACAAAATGCTATCCCAATATTAGAAACATAATAGTTACACTACTCATTTCTAAAACATACTAATAACCCACTTATACATTAAATTAATTAAACACATTGATTCATTAAACCATAATCCTACTAGTCAATAACAAATTTACTATTTAATAAGGCCCTAACTAACTATTATTATTGGCCTTATTTAAATTAACTATTAATAGAATAAAATAACTATCAAAATGTCAATTTAATTTATTAATATCTAAGTCTGAACATATTAATAAGGCTCTTATAATAATAAGTCTCTTAACTAATGAATAATTGTATAAGAGAATTTACTAACAATAGAATTAAAACTAATAAATAAAATAAACTAAAAAAAAAATTAAATTTAAAAATTAATCCTACTAGTCCTACTAATCCTAGCCTACTAAACCTATCACTCTACCTATCGCATCACCATATCCATCCCTTCCCCATGACCCCATGTGCCAAGTGGGGTGGTAGGACAAGACTAAAACCAATAGACAACAAGTGGGTGCAAAAATTTCAACAAGGAAATGAGTGCAGAATAATGGCCAAGGTTTAGGGGCCCACCAAACACTATGAAACATAGCCCAATGTATGAAATTACGCATGGTAAGGGAAGAGGTCAACTTACCAAAGACAAGATATTAACTTTTTTCAGCAGTAAGTTACATGAGAGGAATGGGAAGGATATGGTGTAGGTCTTTGTTTCTTGGAGGAGGTGCCAAGATAAATGATGACATGTCCCCCTTCCTACTTCCAACATGTAAGCTAGTTTTTTTTTTAATTTAATGCAAACTTTGTTTTCTAAATTCCTACGCCAAGGGTATAGAGGTAAGGGAAAATATATGGGTGAGATCCACGTGTATACAAGATCATAAAGTATGTCATGTTTACCATTCTTTTATTTATATTAGGTGTTAGTTATTAACATTGATTATATTAGGGAGTTAGAATACTCATTTCTATTTAGAAAAAATATCTTGGGGAGGGAATATTCTTTGTGGTAAAAGAGAATTATTTCCCTTTTCCATACATTTTCCAGAGAGCAATTTTTCTCTGTAAAATTCTAGGAAGTAACATTTTATTTTATTGCTTTGTTCATCTCTTAGATTTGTTGATTGTTTACTAAGTAATTTTTGTCAAATATTAGTGATGTATTCTTGAATGGTTTACAATTACAATGGATTACTCTAAAATTTGGAGAGCAATAATGTAATTTTTAACTTAGATTCAATAACTAAAAACTCATAATTTTAAAACTTACTATCCTTTCAATATGAAATGTTGCTACTCATATAACATCTTTATGAAGTTTTCCATTCCATACTATTTCACATTAAATACTTAGAGATGAATTTTTTTCACATTTTGAGGAAACTATTATGCAACATGAAATCATAATTTTCAACATGTTTCCTATTCCTTTCACCATTTCTAACTTACATTTTGCAACAATGGGACATAAAATTGTAGCAATATACAAATGAGAATTACAAGAGACATGAAAATAATAATTTATCATTTCACAATATGGTAATCCCTCAATAATACAATTACACATTTTCATAATGGAAGAACCTACACATTCAAATGAATAACATACAATGTTTCCTTCCTTGATGAACTATTTCATAATGAATGAGAGCGTTTCACATATTACTTGATGTAGGTTTCAAATGAACATGAAAACATTCAACAAGGGATGAATCTCATTACAAAAGATTAACAATGCAACATTATAAGTTGCTTTCACACAACCACACCAAAATAGAGAATTCTCCAAAGCTTTTTTTCCACAAGCATCTTGGCTTCAAACCTACAAATACAAGAGGAGAACTATGAGAAGATCACCTCCCAACCTAAGTCTCAAAGAAACCACCCATGAGCTAGGAGAACCAATAACCAACGGGTGACATTCACATATCCACATAATATAAATACAACAACAAGAACACCCTCCCAAGGCTTGCACAATGAGATTCACCATGAACCCATAACAAGGGGTGAAGGTGGATTTCCATGTAGGAGAATGCCAAGATAATACATACAATAAACATGCCTCTTCAAGTCTAAAATTGTCATGCCCAACAAATTACAGTCTAAAAACACACCACTTTTTTTTAAAAATTTAAACTAAACAAGATTAGATCACCCTACTAACTACATCTAGAATACAATCTAGAAAAGCCAAATTATCATAAATTGTTTTATTTATAATGCTAAGCAGAATTTAATAAAAAGAAGTTTCGTTAGTTAATTTAACGATCCATTCATAAAGCGTAAATTTAATATTCATGAAGATTATATTAGAGTAACAAAAATGTTACTTAAGATATTAAATAATATCCCTCTGATATTGATTAATAATTCATGATAAATATAGGGAATATTATATTGATTAATCATGATTAAAATGAAAATGTATAATCAACTAATAAATGATTACACTTAAATGGACATATATTAATTTAATTAATAATTATAATGTATTAATAAATTAATATATTTAATAACTAATTAATAAATTATAAAATATTAATTTATAGTATATATAATTAAATAATATATATATATATATAAATTAATTAATAATTATAATATATTAATTAATTAATAAACTATAATATATTAGTTAGTAATATATACATATTATATAGTTAATAACTATGAACAAATACAAATAAATAACAAAACTATTAAATAAAATAAATAAATAGAAAACCTTGCAACAAAAAGTAACTACCTATACTAATCATCCTTAAACTATCTTAAAATCTTACTAAACTACCACATAACCTAAGCATCCTCCTAAACACTTACACCCTACACTAGTCTACTCACCTACTCCCCCCTACTCTATACCATCTATACTTTTCCCCCTTCATCCACGTGCCCAAAGGAAGTGGTCTACATCCCATAAAGGTATGGGTGTGCAATTTTAGGGGAAAGGAGAAAGTCAACAAAGGGGAGGGCAAGATGGAGGGCCCACCTAATACAAGACTATTCCCCACTAAACATTTAAAACAAAGCCTAACTAAAAACTAGCATGAGTTTTCAAAGAGAGAAGTGTGGAGGGAAGGTGATTGGACAAGGGAGTTTGGGTCCCACCCAAACCTTTTACCAAGACCCAAGGACAACTCATGCAGGGAAAGGAGGGTAAAGTTAATAAATCAAAGGTAAGTATTAACATTTGCAGCCTAGGACACTATAAGGAAAATGCAATGGTCAAGGGGGAAAAAGCATATTTAATGCTATGTCAGATCATGCAATCACTGTGCCATTCCTTGAGGCTGGAAAATAAAGTGTGAGGAGTTAATTGCATTTATTTTTATTTTATTGTTTTTTTGACTTTGTGTAGGCATGTCTATAATTTATTATATGTTGCATATCATAAAGAACAAGTATATAATTTATATAATAAAATAATGACTGTGGCAATGGAATTTGTATAAGAAATTTTCCCATACAAATTCCAGAGACCTGTAGGTCTCAATTGCCAATTTTTCTTTGCTTGTTTCACTTATAATTTGTTTGAGTTTGCAAATTTATTTTTCATCTATCACTTGATTTAAATTTGATGACATGCTTACTAATAGGTGAGGAAATAGGTTTCTCTATAAGATTCTCTAAAGTTTTAAAGTTTCATTTTATATTTGCATACTAAACTATTGATTTTCTCATCCAATATAACATGTCAAGATACAATTTACTTGCAAAGATAAAAGGATGTGAAATAGAGATTGATTTATTATCTGAATTCAATACATCTACAAATAATAATCCTAATACAAAATTAATATCTTTTGAGAACTCTTCTTTTATTTCCATAGTCTTCTCATTTCCAATACAATGTAAATGCTATTTAGTAATGAAGGAAATCTATTATACTCTTTCATCATAAGATAATAATTCCAATATAATGAAATGAAAATAACTTATCTTATACACAATAACCAAGTGTCCATTAACATGAGCAAGTTGATATCTTTCAACAAATTTATAGTGAAAGAATCTTAAACACTATACATCTCTTTCAAGCTCATCATCACCTAAAATGAACCATAATAATGCTAATAACATATTGTATCAACTTGATCAAAATACATTTTATTCAAGAACACGATTCCACTTTTACAACAATAATTCTACTAACAAGATGATCATACTTCATTCAAAACTAGAATCCAGAACACAATTATACAACTCAAGATTGGAGTGTCAACTCCTACTACAAAACAATTACATTGAGCCAATGGATATCACATGATATCCTTGTAAAAGTTTAAACACAATACAAAAGATACTTCACCAATAAGATGATTTCTCCACATTTCCATAAGAGCAATACTTCAACCAAAACATCTTCAAAGCTTCCAATTCCTGCAATAAACCAAATGCATAGGCCAAGGAGTGCTCACCTCCCAACCTAGGCTTCTAAGAAGCCACCCCTGAGCTTGGGGAAACATCACAAAGACAAAGGAAACACACATGCAAACCACAACACTACTACACATTACTACAAACACAAGAAATTTCCCTCCCAAGGATTTTACAAAGAGTCACTACATGACTTAAGAAAGGGTGAAGGTGGAACCACATCAAGAGGAGAAGCTCATTTCTTTGATGAGAACAAGCCATCACTTGGCTTACTCATCAAAATCACTCTTTCACAAACACATTCTTCTCATACACCTTATGACCTCCAAATTTACAAAATAATACTAGAGATGGCTACATGGAGCCCATACATCCATGTTGCATCCCTCTCCTTACTAAAGAGAGACTCTACACTCAAGATTGTCCAAATTAATTCCCTTCACCCTCAAGGCTACTCTTCCCTCCCAAGGGTGAGTTTGGCCTTGAGAACTCCCTCAATGAAATCACTACAATACATGAAAAAGAACAAATCTACAAGAACATCAATAAAATCTACACATTATCAAAAAAAAATATGAATCATGCTCAACATTGAGCTCATGATCCTCTTACTTCCACAAGAAACAAAATTTACTCAACACAAAAACATGATACTACAACAATAAAATCATCAAAACCTCCATTAACACAACAACACTATGAACATACATACATTACAAAAGAAATGACAAGCTTTTTGCATACAAGAAAAGAATTTGCAAGAGAGCTTCTTCTCTCAACAACTTAACATAATGAAAAAGGTAAGAATGAAGTTTCACCAACCTAGAGTCCAATGCTAATGGAAGAAAGTTGTAGTAGAGCTATCCTCTTTTCCCAAGCCTTCTCCAAATTAGTCAATCTCTAAAACTAGAGAGTGGGTGTCAACCCAAAACCTTCCCCAAAAATCCTACTAAAAGGGATTCCCCACCAAACCTTCATTAATGGGTATGGTTCATGGACTACTCCTATATCTCCTTGTCTCCCTTCATAAATGAGGTGGAGACCAAGGATGTGAAAAGGTATGGGTTTGACCTCCTAACCATCCCTTCATTTTCAGATCTCTCTTAGAGGGGTACCTTTCAAGGTCCATAAATGAGTTATGGGCCTATTTATGACTAAATTTAAACTTTCATACCATGGTACAACTATTTGGGTGGCTAAAAGGGTCCCTAATAACATCCTAAGGGCTCATTAAACCTCCTTAAACTGCACTAGAAAACTGATTTCGGGTTCAAACATGATAGACCTTCTCAAGGTTTCCTAATCAAGGTTTAACAAGGAAAATCTTAAAGTTGGTACCACCTAAGATTGATGTCATCAAACACAAGTGGCCATGTCATGGCCCTAAGCACTTACACATGTGTCAAGTGACACAACATAAAATAAAACACTTCACATGCCATGGCATATCCACTTGAGCATCCCTATCATAATAACAAATGCAATTACAATAAATCAATTTACATCCATGCATCATACATTTTCAAAATAAAACATGATTACAATGAGGTTTTTAGCTTCTTTCTAGAAGCAACCTTGGCTTAACCAAATTATCATAGGTCTCTGTGATGTTTCCCCAAATTTACCTTGGCCTACTTCCCTGCACACTCAATTCCAATATCAGTAGTCCAAGGAGATAAAAATAATCATATAATTACATAGCATTAATAATCAAGTTAATTCATCTGATAATTCATAAATTACAAGACATAATTGATATCCACAACATACATTCATCTCATCATGAAATACATGCTTTAATTAAATTTGAAACATAAACATAGCATACATTCATAATTCAATTACAATTAACTTCATCATCATAAACATTCATAAATTAAAATCAAGTCACACTTGTAAGTCTCAAATCAATGTTTTAGTGATCATTATATAATCATAATATAATGTCCATCAACTACTAAGTGATAAAACCACATCATAAAGTATCGGTAAGATCCATGAGGCATCAAATATAATCATAAAATGTGTCTAAGTCATATGTAGAACTGAATAGCTATGATAGGCTAGGGGTGAGGCCTCACATCCTCCCCCCTAGGCATGAACTTCCTCCTGGAGTTCATCAAAAAGATGGGGATACTGTGCTCTCATCTACGCTGTGTCCTTCCATGATGTTGTAACCTCATCATAGCAATCCCACTGGACCCTAACCTGGTCCAGCTCTTGGCCTCGAAGAGCCAGTGTCTGGCGAGCTAAAATGCAGATTGGCTCCAAAGCCAACTGGCCGTCTGACTCCACCTGCAAGGCATCCCAATCTATGATATGAGTCTCATAAAAAATATAATTTCTCAACACTGACACATGAAAAACATCGTGGATGTGTGACAGGCTTGATGGCAAAGCAAGATGATAGGCAACATGACCTATCCGCTCAAGTATCTCAAAAGGGCCAACAAATCTAGGTGCAAGCTTAGAGCCCTTTCCAAATTGGATTGGACTCTTATGAGGTCACACTCTCAAAAAGACCCTATCTCCAACCTGATAACTATGGTCTTCCCTCTTGGCATCTGCATACTTCTTCTGCCTATCCTGAACCTCCTTAAGATGTTGCTTGATCAATGTCACCTGCTACTCTAACTCTCGCACTAAGTCAGGACCTAAAGAAACTCTATCCTCAATGCGGTCCCAACTCAATGGTGTTGTGCATGGCCTGCCATATAATGCCTGATAGGGAGGCATTCCTAGAGAAGTGTGATGCCCATTATTGTAGGCAAACTCCACCAAATGAAGGTACTCCTCCCACCTAGTCTGATGATCCATGACATACATGTGAAGCATATCTTCCAATACCTGATTTACCCTCTCTGTCTGACCATCAGTCTCTGGGTGATAAGCGGTGCTAAAATTGAGCTTAGTGCCCAAAGCTGTCTATAGTCCTCTCCAAAAAGATGATGTGAAGAGAGAATCCTGATCTAAAATTATCTTACGAGGTATGCCATGAAGTCTGACAATATCCCGCAAGAAGACTTGAGCAATTGCTGGGGCTATGAAAGTGGTCTGAACGGGTGAAAAGTGGGCTACTTTGGTCAGCTTGTCAACTGTCACCATGATGGCATCATGGCATCGAGATGACATAGGAAGACCAGTGATGAAGTCCATGGAAATAACATCCCGCTTCCACTCTGGTATATCATGAGGTTGAAGCAACCCAGCAGGGTGATGATGCTCTACCTTGACCCTCTGACACTCAAGACACCGTGCCACTATCTTTACTATATCCTATCTCATCCCTGGCCAATGATATAACTGTCTCAAATCTGCATGCATTTTCTTGACTTCGAGATGTGCTACATAAGGAGCCCTATGAGCCTCTAACATGATGAATACTTGCAAGTCACCGGAGGATGGGACATAGATGCGTCCTCTATGGTGTAAAAGCCCATCTGAATCTTCCACATACATTTTTTCATCCAATCTTCTCTTTATCTCCCCCAAAATTAGGATCAATAACAATGGCATGCAAGGGCCCATACACCTTACATTGTTTTCCCTTTTCTCTCCATGAGAAGAGACTCTACACTATCATGGAATCCAACTAACCTCTTCCCCCATACATGACCATTTCTTCCCTATCCAAGGGTGAGTAATGCCCTTACACCCTTCACAAAACTCTATCATTTAAGCAAAGATAAACACAATAAGCATGAAATCAAATCCAAAATTTCATTCCCTTATATAACAACACAAATACATATCACATATGAAAGAGAATAAAATACATACTAATCAACTTACAACAAAAACAAAGAACTTTCATGGCAATGGAGACCTTCAAGACTCACTCCATTTTTGTAGCATGTAAGAAATAGGTCATAAAAAGGGTCACCAAAGCCATTAGGGGTTCTTGATGTTTTAGAAACATTCATAACCCATATCCCTATCACTAAGGTACTTGAATTTTGCTAAAATTGATCTTTAGGACCACTTTTTGGCCTCTACAAGTGGCTAGAAAAAAATTAAATTTAAATAATCAAATTGGTGGAGTTTAGCAAGTATCTCCAACAAGGGGGGTTTAGTTAAGTTTCTAATAAGTCAGTTAAGCTTAGGGTTGCAATACCTACTTTAGTAGACATGTCATTACATAAACACATAACAAGTGTCAAGTGACACATAATACAACATTGACATGTTACAAATTACATAATGAAAACACTTAATACATACATACAATTTTATGGTCACAAATTAAATCACTTAACAACAAGATTTAAACCTCTTCATTAGATTCAACCTTGGCTTTATAGTTTGCACATATGGTTGGTTATTGATTCTCTGACTGATTTCATGGTTCTCTTTCCTACACACTAAACTCGAGCATCAGTAGTCCAAGATAATAAAATCACATGTAATATACATATTCAATTAGCAACATTAATCAATATGTAGAATATAATTTCTAATTACAATTTTCATTCAGAAATATTTAAACATAGTAATTCTATAATCATCATGACATAACATCCATGAAATAATCAAGTCTAATCATGTTCCAATCTTCTTATTAATTCACATATCTAAACATGTATAATCAAAATTAACCACATGTTCTTGGTCTTAGTCCACATCAAAATGTAATCCATACAATATATTCATCATCATCAAACATAATATCTCAAGTCTCTGTTTGGATAACCAAAAAGTGTATCAATGTATCAAAACATAAATTATCAAAGTGTGAATAAATCAGTAATGCTATGATGGTTCGGGATGAGGCCTCACAATATATATATATATAGACACACACACACGCATATATCTATATATGCATATACATATAGACACATGTATTTATATATGCCCATATATATATGTGTATATATATATTATATACAAGCATATATATATATATATATATATATATATATATATATATATATATATATAATCAACATGAGAAACTAAGGAGAAAATGGACCATTGGAGGCCTGGACTGTCGTCTGGACCAGGGTCATCGTTAGGGCCCACACGTAGGTCTGATCACTCAGATCAAGCTCATAGTGGGGTCTAGAATCAAAAGGGACAAAATGTGATGAAGGGTGCTCCCCTTAATACCACAAACACATAATAGAAACAAAGAAACAACAACAATATTTCAGAAAATAAAATTGGCTTCTTATTATCTCCACAAATGTGGAATTACAAACTTTCAGAATTACAATATGCAAAGCCACATGGGCATTCCCTTACAATATTCTATAGGACAAAGCCTCGAATCAATACCCAAATCTCTACCTAGAACTACTCTAAACTACACTACGGGCCTTCTTTATATAGGCATTTTCCACCACCCGAGAAGGTTTTAGAAATTTAGCCCTTAGGGCTGACCAACTTAGAATTATTTTATTTTTCAATTTATTACATCAAAGTTAGCTCAAAATAACTTTTGAAACCTGAACAAAAATTTTGAAGAAAAATTATTTTTCACCATTTCAGGTGGCCTGACTTTCGGAGACCATAAGTCATCACCAGTTGACCTGATTGACTATTATAACCCCATTTCGGAAAAGCCACGAAGTGCTCCACATGCTTCATTGGTGCAAGCACCTATAACCCAAATTCTTGACCTCATTTGAGGCCTCTAAAGCCTTCAAAACTAAGTTCAAAGTTTCTGTACCCTACTGCCAATACCAAAAATCTTCAATATCTTCAAAACTAGACCTAATCTAGCCATGAAACTTTAATGGCAGACTGAAATAACTGAGATGAACCTCCATATGTAAAATCAAAACATTCCAAGATTGTATGACCAACTTACTAAAAATAGCAAGTTTCCATAAATAGCAGCTCTGCACAAGATAGCCCTTATTGAATACAAAAACATAAAAAAATTTGGGTGATGCAAGATTGCTCTTACACCTAGGATGCTCCTGCATTAGACACCCAGGGTAATTTGAGAAGTGACCCTGTCATGACTCAGGTGTGTAGAGGAAAACCAAGATGGTTAACCTCCTCCTTTGTTAGCCATGATGAATCTTCAACAGGTCATCCTTTCTATTTGACTAAATACTCTTCATATGTCATGTTCATTGTGCTTCTGCCAACATGACTATCCAGTATGTCTTCAATCTCCTTGATATCTGAACCAGTTGCTGGAATACTCCACTATGTTGCTATAACCTCATCTTCAACACCTCCTTCATGATACTCTATTAGATCTAAAACATTAAATACTGGTGAAATATTCAGCTCAGTAGGAAACTCAACCTCATATGTATTTCCTAAATCATGCTTCTTTAGTATCTTACATGCCCCAAACTTCTTCATTTTCAACTTGTTATATGTACCAACTGGAAATCGCTCCTTCTGCAAATGAACCATGACTTCATCTCCAACCTAAAATTCTCTATGCCTCCTTTTCTCATCTTCCCTAGCCTTATACTGTGCATTCATCTTGATAATGTGCTTCCTCACCTCTTCATAGATGTTCCTCAAGTGTTCTACAAAATCCTCAGCTTCAGCACTACTTATTTTTTCTTTATCTATCTTCCTCAACTCATATGCATTTCTAGAACTATTTCCATATACAATCTGGAATGGTGATTTACCAGTACTCCTATTGATAGAATTATTGTATGCAAATTCTGCCTATGGTAAAATCAAATCCCATCTTGTCGGCTTATCTCCGACCAAACATCTTAGCAAATTTCCCAAACTCCTATTTACCACCTCCGTTTGTCCATCAATTTGTGGATGATGTGATGAATTGAATTTCAAATCTATCTTCAGCTTCTTCCACAGTGTTGGCCAGAAATAGCCTACAAATTTGGTGTCTTGATCTGAAACTATGGTATTTGGTAAACCATGTAGTCTCACTACTTCTCTAAAAAATAATTCTTCTATATGAACATCATCATTAGTCTTCTTGGAGGGAATGAAATGTGTCATCTTTGAAAATTTGTCAACCACCACAAAAATTGAATCATGTCCCCACTGAGTCCTTGGTAATCCAAGAACAAAGTCCATACTGATATCCTCCCAAGGCTTCTCTGGTACAGGTAATGGTTGATATAACCCTATATTCTGCTTCACTCATTTTGCCATCTGACTTACTCTGCAACTCTGTACAAACTTCTTGACATCTTGCTTCAACTGTAGCCAATAATAATTTTCACTAACCAATGCAAGGGTTTTATCATGACCAAAATGTCTAGCCAATCCTTCGCTATGCTTCTCCTTGATGAGATTCTCCCTCATAAAGCTTCTTGGAATGCACAACTGACTCCCTCTAAATACCATATCATCTTGAATGATGAAATTTAGCCACTTCATTTTGTCTAGAGTAATAGGTTCTTTACAAGCTTTCCAAGCTTCACCAAAATCAAGATCCCCTAGATACAAATTCTTGAGTTCCTTGAACCCAACCACCTTAATCTATATCTCTGTCAGCAATAGTTGCCTTCTACTAAGTGCATCTGCACCCTTATTAGACTTTCCACTTCTATGTTTAAAAACAAATGTATAACTCTGCAAAAACTCAACCCATTTCAAATGCTTTTGATTCAACTTTTCTTGACTATTCAAATATTGCAAAGCTTGATGATCATTATACAAAACAAACTCTTTAGGAAGTAGATAGTGTCAACACTTATTCAATGCCTAAACTATAGCATAAAATTTCTGATCATAAATAGAATATTTTCTCTTGGCATCATTTAACTTCTCATTGAAATAAGCAATAGGTTTACCTTCTTGGCTCATAGAAGCTCCTATTGTAGTACCACTAGCATCACATTCTACTTGAAACACCTTATTAAAATCTAGAAGTGCTAAAACAGGTTGTTCTGTAACTTTTTTTTTCAATAATTGAAAACTCTTTTCTATCCCCTCTTATTGTTTCAGTCAAGGGACCATAAATACTGCTAAAATTTTTGATAAACTTTCTATAAAAACTAGCTAGACCATGAAAAGATCTTACCTTTGTAGCCCTCCTTGGAGTAGGCCATTCAAAGATAGCCTGTACCTTCTCTGGGTCCATTTTTAGACCTTCTTTTGAAACTACAAATCCCAAATACACTAACTTTTTTTTCACAAAATTGTACTTCTTCAAATTAATCAACAATTTCTCTTCTCTCAGCTTCTCAAATACCATACGAATTTTCATCATATGATCCTCCAATTTCTTACTAAAGATCAAAATATCATCTAGATAAACAATGACAAACTTACCTAGAAATTTATTCAGAACCTCATTCATCAGCCTCATGAAAGTGCTCGGTGCATTGGTTAGCCCAAAGGGCATGACTAACCACTCATACAATACTTCCTTTGTCTTGAAGGCAGTCTTCCATTCATCTCCTTCTCTGATCTGAATCTGGTGATATCCACTCTTTAGATCTATCTTTGAGAAATACACAGCTCCACTCAAAGAGTCCATAATATCATCCATTCGTGGCAATGGAAACCTCTACTTGATTGTGATCTTATTTATTGCTTTGGAATATATACACATCCTCCACTCTCCATTCTTTTTTGTAGCTAAAATCACCGGTACAACACACAGACTCAAGCTCTCCCAAATCAATCTCTTCTATAATAACTCATGCACTTGTCTATTCAACTCTTCACTTTCTGCTAGTGTCATTCTGTGTGCTTCCTTGTTTGGAAAACTGGCTCCTAAAATCAAATCCATCTGATGACTGATCTTCCTTACTAGTGGTAATCCATTAGGTACATTATCAGATACAATATCCTAAAACTCATTCAACAAATCTGCAACCTTTATAAGTACATCCTCTACTTCCTCTTTACCAAATTTTGGAATTAAAAAAAAACACACATGCTCATGCATCATACCATCTAGGAATTTTCTTCCATCAACAAAAGTTATTCTTTCATTACCTCATACCTTTTCTTTGGTCTCTTTCAATGGCTTTATCTTATGTCGCACTCCATCCTTTGTCAGGGAATAGGTATTTGCATGACCATCATGTACAACACATCTATCAAACTACCACGGCCTACGCAACAACATGTGACATGCATCCATACATATGATATCACATAGTACCTCATCATGGTACCGGCCAATCTTGAACTTTACTAGGCACTATTCACTGACAATGACCTTGTGGTCATCCTGCACCTAGGCAATTCAATATAGATGTGGGTGTTTCTATCTCTTGAGCTTCAACTTTGTCACCATCTCTTCTGACACCAAATTTTTAGTGCTTCCACTATCAATAATCACATCATAACATTTACCCTCAGACTTGCATCTAGTGTGAAATGGGCTCCTCCTTTGTTCAGGTTCATTCTCACAACTCAGAAGGACTCTTCTATTAATCAACATTTCTCCTCTTTTAGCATCTTCAAAATTTGATGATCTGGCATCTTCATCTACATGTGCAACTCTAGCCTGGCCTTCATTCCTCCTATCCATCCTTCCTTGGTGTTGAGGACATTCAAATGCCCTATGACCTTCTTCTCCACAGTGAAAACATATTCCATGGAAGCCTCCTCTTCTTGAACATTGTCCTCTTCCTCTTCCTTTCTAATCTCAATTATTCTGATTATGGAAATGATTGGAATATTTTTTTTCTGATTTTGATTACTACTGGCCTCATCCTTCTTTTTCAGATCTTTATTTCAGTCTCCATATGACCGTCCACCAGATCTTCCATCATGACCTCTTCTACTTTGTTTTCTCTCAAACTCCTTGTTCAAACTTTGCATTTTCTTCAGTACGGCAAGCTCATAATCAATAGGAATGAACTGTCGCTTAAATTTATCCACCATCTAATCCCACCTTGTGATTTTATCTTTCCTTCTTCTATTTCACTCCAATTGAATCTCTTGCCACCAGATCTTCGCATGACCTTTCAGTCTGGCCTTTGTGAATTTGACCCTATTAGGATCCTCAATATTGTCATATTCAAAATATTCTTCACATTCATTGATCTAGTCAATCAAATCCTCTGTGTTAATATTTCTTAAAAATGTAGGAACCTCAATCTTAGGTCTTTTCCCAATTTTTGAGATGGCTCAAAAAAGTCTTTCTTCCTCCTGGTTCAGAACTTCACCTTCTTCTTGATCTTTTTTTTCGGCTTCATCCTCACTTTCGTCTCTGACATTAAGATTCATTCCTCTACAAATCTCCTCTTGCAATGCTCTCACTTGTCTCTATAGTGCCCTAACCTTAGGTGTTACAACACTAGCTCTTCCACCACATTCTCTTCATGGAGGCATTTTCACACTTATCACTGAAACCCTAACCACGGTCCTGGTGCAAACTACCTCACAATCGATGATTTGTTTACATAGAAACCCTAACCCATGGTCCTAGTGCAAACTACCTCATAATCAGCGATCTATTTACACACTCAAGAACCTCCCACTCTGATACCACTTGATGAAGGCTGCTCCCCTTAATAGCACAAACACATAATAGAAATAGAGAAACAACAACAATATGCAAGAATAAAAAATTGGCTTCCTATTATCTCCACAAATGTGGAATTAAAAACTTTCAGAATTACAATATGGAAAGCCACATGGGCATTCCCTTACAATATTCTATAGGACAAAGCCTCGAATCAATACCTAGATCTCTACCCAGAACTACTCTAAACTACACTACGAACCTTCTTTATATAGGCATTTTCCACCGCCCGAGAAGGTTCCAGAAATTTAGCCCTTAGGGCTAACCAACTTAGAATTATTTTATTTTTCAATTTATTACATCAAAGTCAGCTCAAAATAACTTTTGAAACCCGAACAAAAATTTTGAAGAAAAAATATTTTTCTCCATTTCAGGTGGCCCGACTTTTGGAGACCATAAGTTATCACCAATTGACCTGATTGACTATTATAACCCCATTTCAGAAAGACCACAAAGCGCTCTACAGGCTTGACTAGCGCATGCTCCTATCACCCAAATTCTTGACCTCATCTGAGGCCTCTAAAGCCTTCAAAACTGAATTCAAAGTTTTTGTACCCTATTGCCAATACCAAAAATCTTCAATATCTTCAAAACTAGACCTGATCTAGCCATGAAACTTTACTAGTAGACTGATATGGCTGAGATGAACCTCCATATGTAAAATCAAAACATTTCAAGATCGTATGACCAACTTACTAAAAATAGAAAGTTTCCATAAATAGAAACTCTACACAAGATAGCCCTTATTGAATATAAAAATAGAAATATTTTTGGGTGATGCAAGATTGCTCTTACACCTAGGATGCTCCTGCATCAAAATGGTAGGGCTCCTTTTTGTAGACACAAAGGCAAGGTTTATAGAAGTGTCAGATGGCCATATTGCTCTTTTAATTAGCAGAGCTTTGAAAGGTTTTCAAATGGAAGGCCCTGGGATCGATTTCATGTTGAGGAAAAATATTTTAAGGTGGATGGGTCTTTTGGGCATAGGAGCAAAGGAAATGGTTTTGGTAACCACTCTGTCAGGCATTTCACCTCTATGGCCCTTGGAGGAAGCATGGATTTTAACAAGGTGGTGTGAAAGTTTTGGAGACCAAAGATTGCAAAGGATCAAGACCAAATGAAGAATGTGGAATCGACGATTCAATAGTGTAGAGTGGTGGATTTGAATCTCTCCAATCCTTTAGTTATGGAAACGGTAAGCTTTCTAAAAGACCATGCTTTCTTTCTAAAATGGGGTGGTGTATTGCCTTCTATTTTCAAGATTAAAAGCTGGTGTGACAAATAGTGGGGTTCTATAAAAAGATTTAAAGTTTTAGAAAATGGTTTCCTAATGGTGGTGGTTGATAGCGTCCATGATAGAGATTGGATTTTGGATAGTGGTGTTGGAGATTTGCTAGTAGGCTAGTACTAACTCTATGTTTGTCATTGATGACAACATATGGAAAGTAGTATGTGTGGAAGTCTTATATAGTCAACCTTCTGTATATGTTGCATGGACATGATATCAGCATGATATCATGGGTGCAGAGGTTGAATGTGAGTACAGATAGTTATACAGCAACTTATGTCAGCAGTGTTCCTGACATAGTTAAAGGCAGTGTTCTATATATGGTTGTCTGTATAGTTGTCTTATGGGCATGCACCCTAGGATATATGTTGAAGATAGGTTAGTGATGTTTCAGTTATGAATGCATAGTCTAATGATGAACACAAGTGAAATTATACAGTTGCTATTCACCAGTAGCAGTTTCATGTGTTTGTTCAGAAGAGCCAACAGAGATTTTATTGTTTCTTGAGTTGTGCCTATCTTGAGGATATGCACCCTTGGAGTTAAGCTTGGAGAAGTGTTATTAATGTTCATTTAAGAGGGCATAAGTTAATTCATCTTTCAAAGAAAGTTATAGTTGTTTTGGTAGAGCTAATAGTGTGTGGCGTGCGTCTACATTTATTTTATTTGATAGGTCCCAGAATGAGTTGCGTGCATAATAGAGTTGATAGAATGTTTGTTGGAGTTTATTATGGTTTCTCTAATATGATTTCAAGTTGTTTCTAATAGGCTGACTTGATTATATCATTTGGAGGAAAGATATTTATAGGCAGTCATTTGTGATTGCTTGAGTGTGGTTCATGGTTGATTAAGCAGAGCAAAGAAAAGTGTATGAAGTGTTGAGCCATTAGAAGAAGGTCAATGTGACCAAGAAGAATATATGTGCTATTCATTGGAACTGATCTAGATAGTAGGTCAAAGCACAATTCACCAAGATCCAGATATAGTGTGTATCTATTATTCAAAAGGTTGTAGCCTTCGCCCCTTTGAGTAGTGAGCTCTTGAACAGTGCATCCTCTCCCCTAATAGGGATAATTGTAAAAGACTCCTAATAGGGTCTGACCCTTAACCAGGTCTACTATACTTCATATATTGTAAAGCTACTCCTAATAGGGTAAAGGATCTTCTAACAAGGATCATTATACACTAGTATAGAATATTAGTGGGTATCAAATCCCACCGGGGTTTTTACCTGTCTGGGTTTCCCCATAACCAAAATATTGGTGTTGTGTTGATGTGTTCTTTCATTATTTTTATGCTTTATTTTTAAGTGTAGTTAATTGGATAAAGAATTAAAAATTGTAGATAATTGATTCACCCCACCCTCTCAGTTATCTCTTGGGACTATTCCTAACAATTGGTATCAGAGCCAAGTGCCTTAGAGAGAAGTTTAAAAACTTGAGGTTGATCAGATGGCATACTTTAGGAAAGAGAGTCCCTAGTTTGATGGAGAAAATTATCTTGATTGGAAGAACAAGATGATGACTCATTTGCAGTGTATTGCTTATGAAGTTTTCAATGTAACTATCAAGGCAGCCAAGATTCCTACTTTAGAAGACCTTGAACAGGATGATGCTACTGACACTCAAAAGGAATTGTTTCATCATAATGCTATATCTAAAGAAGCTCTTATTAGCGCACTATCTGATAGTGAGTTTTCAGAGATAAAGAAGGTAGACACCACCCACAAGATATGGAAGTACCTTATAGACATATTTGAAGGAGACAAGCAAGCAAAAGATGCACGCAGAAAGACATGGAAGAAAATATTCAATGCATTAGAGATGTTGCCCAAAGAAAACATCAGAGCTTATAATCAAAGGGTCAATGAAGCAGTTGCTGGAATCAGGAACAATGGTGGAGAGATCTCAGAAAAAGATATTATGGACAAGTTGATGACTACTCTCACTCTAGAATATAAAAGAAAGATCAATATCCTTGAAGAGACCATGTAGCTTACATATAATTTTAAGAGAGAGACCTTGATTAGCAAAATCTCAGCTTTTGAGATTTCAAGATTGAAGATAGAACCTAAAAGTGAGACAGCCTTCAAAGCAACAATTCATGGTAAGAAATCTGCAAACACTTCTAGTAATTTTGATGATGATGATGAAGATAAAACTTTAGATGATTTTATTGCTATGGTTGCTAAAAGAGAAAAGAAAGGAAAATTAAAATATGAAGGTCAATTTCCTTTGAAGTGCTTTTCATGTAATAAGATAGGTCACTTTGCATCTAAGTGTCCTACTAGAGTTAGAAAGTTCAAAAATGATTACAAGCCTAAGTACTCTAAGGAATGTTACTTTGCTAGAGATGGAGTTTCAGATGATGAATTAGGTGAAGAAGAAATTGGATTCATTGTTATTGTAGAGAAAATGAATAGTAAGTTAGTTCCTAAAGATGAGAAAATAAATCAAGACATAACATTGATTTCCCAAGTAGATATAAGAACAGATTGGATTATAGACAGTGGTTGTTCACATCACATGACATGTGATAAAGATAAGTTTGTTCATTTGGACAAATACAATGGAGGTATGGTCATATTTGGAGACAACACTCCCAAACCTATAGTTGGTATAGGAGCCATCACTTTGGATGGAAAGAATAGTACTGATGATATTCTTTATGTTGATGGTTTGAAACATAACCTTCTCAGTGTTGGATAGTTACTTGGTAAAGGATATCAGTTGGAGTTCAAAGATGAAAAATGCATCATTAACAAAAAAGATGGTGTTATGATTGCATTAGGCTCAAAGACAAGAGGTAATGTTTTTCAACTCAATTCAGAAGCAAGTTGTTTTGTTGTTAAAGTTGATGACAGTTGGTTATGGCACAAAAGACTATGTCATATCAATTTTGATAACATAGTAAAGATAAGCAATGTTAAAGCAGTAAGAGATCTACCTAGCATAGGAAAGCTAGTTGATACTATATGCAGGGAATGTGTGATGGGGAAGCATGTGATAAATTCATTCAGGAGCAAGTAGAATTCAATAGAGAACAAGTTGGATCTGATTCATACAGACCTATGTGGACCAACTCAAACAAGATCATATTATGGTGAAAGGTATTTTATTTTGTTTGTTGATGATTATACTAGGATGATGTGGGTTGCATTCTTAAAAGATAAGTCAGAAGCTTTTGAGAAGTTCAAAATATTCAAAGCTAAGGTTGAGAATAAATCTAGATTAAAGATAAAATGTTTGAGATCAGATAGAGGAGGAGAATTCACCTCTGATAGATTTTATGAGTACTGCAAAGAACATGACATAAAGAGATAGTTAAGTGCACCTAAAACACCTCAGTAGAATAGAATTGTAGAGAGAAGGAATATGATCATTTTTGATATAGTGCGCACCATTATGATAGAAGGAAAATTTGCACACACCTATTGGAGAGATGCAGTCAATACAATAGTCTATACAATCAATAGAATTCAGTTAAGGCTTGGTGCTGAAAAAACACCTTATGAGTTATGGTTTGGTAATGTTCCCACTATAAAATACTTCAGAATCTTTGGAAGCTAGTGCTACATCAAGAGGGATGAAGTAGTAGGCAAGTTTGATGCAAGAAGTGATAAAGGTATTTTTCTTGGTTACTCTACTAAAAGTAAAGCTTATAGATGTTTCAATTTAAGATTGAAAAAGATCATTGAAAGTGCTCATCTAAAGATTGATGAAAATTTTATGATTCAAGAAAGATATCATGATTACTCACCCATGATTGAAGAAGAACCTAGACCCTCCACTAATGAGATAGTCATTCAGGAAATGTTTGATAGGATTGATGTGTTGTTCAATGATCCTAAGACAAGTGAAGAAGGTACTCCTAAGGCTGATGAGTCAGCATCACCTAAAGTTCCAATGTTTACATCAAGAAATCATTCCAAGAAAGACATCATTACAGATTAGAGCAGAAAAGTCTTAACAAGATCACAAGCAATGAACTCAGCTAGCAGTGATGAGGTATGTTTACTATCTTAGATTGAATCTTTAAGTGTTGAAGATGCTTGTAAGGATTCAGATTGGCATGATGCTATGAAAGAATAACTTGATCAGATCATTAAGAATGACTATTGGGAACTAGTCCCAAGACCTAGTGATAAGAATGTGATTGGAACAAAGTGGATATTTAGAATCAAGATGAATGAAGATAGTATAGTAGTAAGTAATAAAGAAAGATTAGTATGTAAGGGATATGTGCAAAGAGAAGGCATTGATTATTCAGACACATTTGCACCTATGAGTAGATTAGAAGCTATTAAGTTGTTTTTAGCTTATGCTACAGTTAAAAACTTCCAAGTTTATCAGATGGATGTCAAAAAAACAATCTTGAATGGAGACTTAAAAGAAGAAGTATACATTGAGCAACCTGAAGGATTCACCTTATTAGATAGACTTGATATGGTATGCAGATTGAAGAAGGCCCTCTATGGACTTAAGCAAGCCCCTAGAGCATGGTATGAGAGACTAGATGGATACTTAACAAAGATTGGATTCAAGAAAGGATCATCAGATTGTAATCTATTCATTAGAGAGACATCTGAAGGTTTATTACTTGTAGCTATATTTGTTGATGATATTATCTTTGGAGGTAATGACAAAATCAGTGCTGAATTTTCCAAAGAAATGCAGAATGAGTTTGAGATGAGTATGATTGGTCCTATCAAGTACTTTTTGGGATTAAATGTGTAGCAAATAGAAAAAGGGATTTTCATTAATCAATCAAAGTATGTGAAAGAGATACTGAAGAAATTCAAGATGGATGATTGCAAGCTAGTGGGAACCCCTATGATTACTGGATGCAAGCTTACAAAGGAAGATGACTCACTAGTAGTTGATATAACATTATACAAGTCAATGATTGGTAAATTGATTTATCTTACTCAGACTAGACCTGATATTTCATATGCAGTTGGCATAGTTGGAAGATTTGCAGTAGAGCCTAAACAAAGTCACCTCATGGTAGTAAAAATAATATTTAGATACTTACAAGGCACTATAGACTATAGTTTATGGTATCCCAATTCAGAAAATGTTGAGCTTCATGTATACACTGATGCAGATTGGGCAAGATGTGTTGATGACAGAAAGAGTACATTAGGAGTAGTGTTTCTTGGTGATGGACTTGTCACTTGGACAAGCAAGAAACAAAATTATATTTCTCAGTCAATAGCTGAAGCGGAGTATGTTGTAGCAGCCCTAAATTATTCTACAATTGTGTGGATCAAGAAAATGATAAAAGATTTTGGAATTCAAATTGATTATCCTATTGTTATTCACTATGATAACACTAGCACTATCAATATGTCAAAGAACCCTGTGATGCATTCAAAGACAAAACACATTGAGATCAAGTATCACTTCCTAAGAGAGAAAGTGGTAGAGAAAGAAGTCAAGTTGGACTATGTAAGTACTAAAGAATAGTTGGCAGATATATTCACAAAGCCCTTGCCTAAGGATACTTTTGAGTATCTCAGGGGGAAGTTGGGAGTAATTCCCTTCCCTGATTCTGCTTAGAAGGAAGTAGGAATGGCATCAGTCATCAGGGACTGATGGAAGGTTGACTACTCTACCTCAGGAGTAGTACCGATGCTTAAAATGAGTGGCACCCTTTGCCATTGATGTCAAAGGGGGAGTATATATATAGAGTCATGAAAAACAAAAGTAAAAAGAAGAGTAATATACTAAGGTGGAGCAACATTTAGTTATGACAGCAGTACAGTTGAGAAAATGGAGAATATTGCAACAAATGGAGGATTCATGTTTGGAGAATTTTTTAAGAGGAAATGAAGAATGTTATAACAAAAATGTTCATTTGGGTTGATGGTGGTTTTTCATTCCACATGCTGCCATCAATGCCAAAGGTAGAGATTGTTGGAGATTTGCCAATAGGCCAGTACTAACTGTATGTTTGTCACTGATGACAACATATGGAAAGTAGTATGCATGGAAGTCTTATATAGTAATCCTTCTATATATGTTTCATGGACATGATATCAACATGATATCATGGGCACAAAGGTTGAATGTGAGTACAGATAGTTATACAACAACTTGTGTCAGCAGTGTTCCTAACAGAGTTACATGCAGTGTTTTGTGTATGGTTGTCTGTAAAGTTGTCTTATGAGCATGTGCCCTAGGATATATGTTGAAGACATGTTAGTGATGTTTTAGTTATGAACACATAGTCTAATGATGAACACAAGTCAAGCTATGCATTCACTATTCACTAGTAGCAGTTTCCTATGTTTGTTCAAAAGAACTGACAGAGATTTTATTGTTTCTTGAGTTGCGCCTATCTTCAGGATATGCACCCTTGAGTTAAGCTTGGAGAAGTTTTATTGATGTTTGGTTAAGAGCACATAAGTTAATTCAGCTTATAGAGAAAGTTCTAGTTTTTTTGGTAGAGTTGAAAGTGTGTGGCATGTGTCTACATTTATTTTATTAGATAGGTACCAAAATGAGTTGTGTGCATAGTAGAGCTAATAGAATGTTTGTTGGAGTTTATTATGGTTTCTCTAATATGATTTCAAGGTGGTTCTAATAGGCTGACTTGATTATATCATTTGGAGGAAAGATATTTATAGGTAGTCATTTGTGATTGCTTGAGTGTGGTTCATGGTTAATTAAGCAGAGCAGAGAAGAGTGTGCGAAGTGTTGAGCCATCAGAAGAAGGTCAATGTGACCAAGTAGAATATATGTGCTAATCATTGGAACTGATCTAGATAGTAGGTCAAAATGTAGTTCACCAAGATCCAGATATAGTGTGTATCTATTATTCAGAAGGTTGTAGCCTTCACCCCTTTGAGCAGTGAGCTCTTAGACAGTACGTCCTCTCCCCTAACAAGGATAATTTTAAAAGACTCCTAACAGGGTCCGACCCTTAACCAGGTCTACTATACTTCATATATTGTAAAGCTACTCCTAACAGGGTAAAGGATCTTCTAACAAGGATCATTATATACTAGTATAGAATTTTAGTGGGTATCAAGTCCCACCGGGGTTTTTACCTATTTGGGTTTCCCCATAACCAAAATATTGGTGTTGTGTTCATGTGTTATTTCATTGTGTTTATGCTTTATGTTTAAGTGTAGTTAATTGGATAAAGAATTAAAACTTGTTGATAACTGATTCACCCCCCCCCCCCTCTTAGTTATCTCTTGGGACTATTCCTAATAAGTGGGCCTTATTTCTTAGAGGGGAAAGGATTTTACCTAAAGAAATGGGTTCCAAACTTTGATCCTACAAAAGAAACCATTTTTACCTTTCCTATATGGGTGGGTCTTAGAAACCTGCCTCAAGAGTACTGGAATACTGAAACTTATCAATGCATAGGAGCCAAGTTGGGAACCTATGTTAAGGCAGTGGAGATGGTAGATAAAGTTTCACTATAGATGTTCCCTTGAATATGTATTATTTGGAATAATTGTCATCATTTACCAGAGATGGTGGAATTGGTAACTTTGGAGGGATTGTGGAGACAACCCTTGTCTTTTGAAGAAGAGCTTATGGTTTGTGAGGCATGCTTAAGTGAAGACCATGAATCTGTAGACTGTTTAGGGTTGGTAGGTAAGGGCAAAGACCCAGTAGAGGCTAGGTTATTAAAATGGGCTCTACTGTTGTTAGAGGGGCAAGAGACTACTCAAAATTAATCCTACAAGGAGTTATTAGCTTTGGTGGCTGCTTGGGAATGTGAGATCATTCCTGGCTTTCTGCAAGCTTCTTCTCACACCCATGACCTTTCACCTTTGGATGGAAAGGATGTTGCTAGACCTTCAGCCGATTCTTTGATAGATGCAAATGCTCAAACACAATTTCAGGTTTCGGTTCCCCTATCTTTGGAGACCTTTGTAAGGATGGAGGAGGAACCAGCTGCGCTTTCCAAAGAAGTTTTGCCTATTATCAAAGCTAGGGATATTGCAGAATCTTCTCATGAGGTGTGTGTGGTTTTTAATGATGTCTATGGTGCAAATCAGAAATTTGACTCTCTGGTGAGCTTTGATACTCCCTATACAGTGGATGTGGACTCCATTGTCCCTGAAGAACAGGTTTTTAAGGATATTCAAATATCCCCCATCTGAAATCTAGAGTATGCTTTCTCTGATAAAGATTCTAGTACTAGAGAGATGGACTCAGAAATGGAGATTGTGGGGGAGGAGGAGTTGGAGGATGATCTTTTGGGTTTAGCTGGGGAACTGGGTCTTTTTGAAAAAAGAACGCTTTCTTAATTAGATGCCACAAACTCAAAAATCAGGGTGGGGGAACATAAAAAAAAGGGCATAAGTCTATTAAGTATTTGATCCAAATGGCTGGTAGTGTAGTGGGTCAAAGAAAATTGAGATTAGGAAGAGAATATGTCTCTTCTCGGAAGCAATGAGGCTGCTTTCATGGAATGTCAGAGGTTGCAATGCCTCTGACAAGCTCTGCTTGATTAAGTGGGGTCTGGATCAAGAAAGGCCTAATCTGGTGATGTTCCAAGAATCAAAGTTCAAGAAAGATAGTTTAGTATGGGGAAGTAGATGTTTCAATCGTTGGAAATGCTCTTGGGTTCTGACAAATGGAGCTTTCGAAGGGCTAGGTTTTTTATGGAAAGAGGAAGTGGTGGAGTTGGTTGTTATGCAGAACAACCCTCATTGGCAATGGTGCAAGGTTACTTCAAAACAACTTAGAACATCTTTCAATATCATTAATGTTTATGGTCCAACTCAGGATAGAGAGAAGAGAAATTTGTGGAGAGAGCTCACAGGGTTGCTGGGATTATTAACAGATGAAATGGTGTTGTTGGGGGGTGATTTTAATGCAGTTTTATGCCAGTGGAGAAGAAAGGGGGGAGAGGATGGTTGTTGCTGAGTCAAATAGATTTTAAAAAGTTTGTGGTTGATAATGGTTTATTTGATATCCCTTTCAAGAATGGTGAATTCACATGGATGAATTAAAGAGCAGGTTTTTTTCATATAGTCGAGAAGTTGGATAGGTTTTTATTGTCTGGTGACTTGTCAAAGTGTAATTGGAATATGGTGGCAGTTATCTTGCCCATACATGGTTTGGATCACTTTCCTATTTCTTTAAATTTAAAGGATGACTCAACCCCAGAGCGATGCCCCTTTAAATTTGAAGCGATGTGGTTAAGAGATGAGTGGTTTAAGGATTTTGTGAAATAGTGGTGGCAACACTCTCCAGTGTTTGAAGGTAATGTTGCTTTCTCTTTTTTCAAAAAATTGCAATCTTTGAAAGAACAAATTAAGATTTGGAATAGGATCCACTTTCAAAATCTTTTTGCACATAAGTCAAAAGTGGAGGAGGCTTTGAAGGTCTTAAATGAAAAAGTCATTAGTCAGGGTATGAGAGCTAAGGACTTTGAGGAGGAGAAAATGCTTAGTTATGAGTATGCTAAGATCCTAGCAAAAGAGGAAGTTTTTTGGTAGCAAAAATCTAGAGAAACATGTCTTGCTGAGGGTGACTAGAACACCAAAATTTTTCATAATTCGGTAAAGGTGCATATAGCACGCAATAAAATTTTCTCTATTACTGATAGGAATGGTATTTTGATGGAGGATCCTATTGGGATTAATAAGGCTGTGGTGGAGTTCTTCACTTTTTAGTGACATCAATAGCCTTGTCCACCTATGTTGGAGGAAGAGATTTTAGGTTGTATCCCTAATGTTGTTTTAGATGGTTAGAATAAAATGTTGACTGATTCTATCTCTTTGGCAGAAGTAAAAAAGTCTTTTTGGGGTCTAGGTAGAGATAAGGCCCCTGGGCCTGATGGTTTTCTGGCTCTCTTTTTTCAAATGTTTTGGGATTTGTTAGTTGATGATATTTGGGCAGTGGTTGAGGAGTCTTGTAAGGGGGGTTTTGTTCTTAAAGATCTAAATAATACCTTTATAGCCTTTATCCCTAAGCATGATAAAGTGAATTCCTTTGAAGATCTGAGACCTATCACCCTCTGCAATACTATTTATAAGATTATCTCTAAGGTGATGGCTAATAGGTTGAAGAAAGTGTTGGAGGTGGTGATTTCAACTAAACAGAGTGGTTTCTCTCCAGGGTGCTCTATCTATGAAGGTGTGATTATTGCTCATGAATTAATGCATTCAATTAGATTGAACAAACTGGGGAAGATGATGGTGAAGCTGGATATTAAAAGGGCCTATGATGAAGTTAACAGGGAATTTATTCTTAAATTTTTGCAGAGGTTTGGTTTTTACCACATTGGGTGTCTTAGGTGAAAAGTTGTATTAGCACCCCTCATTTCTTGGTTTTGGTGAATGGGAGCCCTCAAGATTTTTTTTCTTTAAAGAAGGGAATAAGGCAAGGGGACCCTCTATCCCCATTTCTCTTCATCATATTGGTAGAGGTTTTAGGATGGTTGATTTCCCGTAAGTGAAGTGATGGTTCTTGGAAAGGTGTGAAGGTGGCTTTAGGTGTGGATGCTATAACCCATCTCCAATTTGTAGATGATACTTTTCTGGCTAGAGATGCTTCAGAGAGAGAGGCTAGGGTTATGAAAAAGACTCTTGATTTTTATGGACAGGTCTCTGGTTAGGTTATTAATTGGCATAAATTGGAATTTTTTTTCTTCAATACTCCCCAAAGTACTCAAAGGGTGATCTGCAAAATCCTCAATATTAAAAAAGGCACTTTGCTAGGAAAATACTTGGGTATTCCCCTATTTCAAGGGAGGAACAAAGCTGTATTATGGATGGACTTGGTGTCTAAATGTCTACGGAGTCTGGAAGGATGGAATAGTAGATGGTTGTCGGTTGTCGGGCACATTCTTATGCTTAAAATGGTAGTGTTTGCAGTACCTATTTTCTCCATGCTATGTTTGAATATTCCTAAGAAAGTGACTGGGGTTATTGAATAGAAATTGAGGAAATTTTTTTGGAGTGGTTCCTCTAAAACAAGGAAGGTGCCTTCGTTAGCATGGAGGAAGATTTACCATCTGAAAGCCTTTGGAGGGGTGGGCTTGAGAGATTGGAATTTCATGAATACGGCCCTAGGGGAAAAACTGTGCTGGCAGATTTATAAGTGACCTGATCAGTTGTGGGTGAAGATTCTTAAGGCAAAGTATTTAGATGAGGTGACTGATGAAAGGATTATCATAGTAAGAAACCCCCTTGGGGGGTCAGCTATTTGGAATTTTATTATTTCTTGTAGGCAAGTTATTACAGACCATATATCTTGGAAGATTGGCAATGGTTGTAAGGCACATTTTTGGGTGGATTCATGGAATGGCTATCCTATTTTGAGGAATGAGGTAAGATTCAAAGATTTAGAGTGGATTCTTTGTGACAGATAGGGTTGTAGAGTTAGAGACTATATGAGATGGCAAATGACTCCCTTCAGAGGATGTTGATGATGGAAAGACACAGAGATAGAAGGTCTCTCAGAGGCCCAACAACTTTTACTCAAGGATATTTTCAAGAGTAGAGAGGTTTGTATGGTGGAGGAGGAAGATTCAATTTTTTGGAGTGGTTTTTTGCTGGGGGAGTATTCAATCAAATTGGGTTTTAAACTTTTATCTTTGGAAGATGGGGATAGGTTTGAGGTGGCTGATTTGTGCTGGAATAAGGAATGTCTTCCAAAAGCGGAAGCCTTTTCATGGTTAGTGGTTCAAAATAGAGTTCTAACTGCTGAACGACAGAAGAAGTTGGGTTTCTATGGCCCAACTAAATGTGTTATGTGAGATAGACATGAAGAAATGGGGGCTCACCTTTTTTTAAGGTGCTCTATAGCTGAGAAATGTTGGATGATGGTCCAATAGAAACTTAATTGGAAAGGCCCTTGGATGCCTAATTTGAAGTACTTTTTTGGTAGATGGCCTACAGTAAAGATGAAATATTTACTTTCTAGTATTTGGATGGTAAGCCCTTCCATTGTAGTGTGGGAGATTTGGAAGGAAAGAATTAGGTGGATTTTCTAGGATATTGCTAAACCTATGGATAGACTTTTATGGCATATTGAGCATGCAATCTTGAAGGTGATGAGCACGGCTTTATTAGGAAAATCCTCAAAGAAACTTTTGTTTACTAAAGAAGATGGTAGATTACTCCATGGATGGCCTAATATCAAGTTAAGATACAATCATGTTTGTTTGAAGAATGGGGTAGGGAATAAGGAGCTAGAGCAGGTAGTTTGGAGGGATCCAGAGAGTGGTTGGGAAAAGGCAAATTTTGATGGAGCCTCTCGGGGGAATCCTAGTCCATCGGGGGCTGGGATAATCATTAGAAATGAAGTTGGATCGGTAATAGCCTTTGGAGCTAAATGTTTAATAGATGGGACTAATAATTTGGCTGAAGTGAAGGTGGCTTTATGGGTGGTTGAATGTTCAAAGGAAGCTAGTGTTTCTAAATTGCATTTGGAGGGAGACTCATTGATGCAGGGCCCTCCGTAGGTCATAACTTTTGACTCAGGTCTGGGATTTTGTTGAAATTTTTCAAGTGCATGCCTTAGGTGGTGGCATTTGTTTTTCCAATGGAACTCAAATCGATTGGGGTCCTTTTTAGCACATTTTCGAGAGCTAAAAATTTCATCTCGGGCTCCAAAATCAGCTTTTAATGTTTTTTCTCTAGTTTTTATAAAGTTCTATTTTGTAATAAATCCGAGTTTATGTTATCAAATCTCGGATATTAGTTGGCAATTCATTCTAACTTAGTCGAGGACATGTTTAGGGAAAATCTTAGCTTTTTAGGTGTTGTTTCGAAAATTACCAAAAATGGCAAAAAACCACCAGTGGAAAAATACTACCAAAAAGGGTAATTTTTAGATTTCTTGTTTTTTCTAGTTTTTTTGTTACTTAAGAGTTTGCAACAATTTGTAGAGGCAGTCAGTGATGAATGAACAATATTGAAGGTTTCAAATCTATGTTTTTATCTGGTAATTGAATTTTATTGTTGACAGAGGACTATGTGTTACATCATTTGGTATCAGAGCGGGAAGATGGTTGGGAGAGGAAGAGGAAGAGGAAGAGGAAGAGGAGGTGTCACACTGATGCAAAGATTAATGATGGATATGCAAAGGTAGATTGAATGACTCAGTGAGTGAATAGATAATCAAGGAATACAAGGAGGGAATTAATCTAATGAAGAGGAAAACTGAAGAGGTGCTGACCAAAATGAAGAAAATACAGAAGAAAGGTTGGAAGAAATGAGCTATAAAGATAGAGTTCTCAAGGCTTTGGAAGGAAGGATTGAAGCCATCAAGATTGACATTTTAGACTATGCTGGTAGTCTTAAGCCAGAAGAATTAATAGACTGGTTGAACAAGATGGGGAAATTTTTTGAATGGAAGCCTATGACAGAAGAGAAGAAGATGAAGTTTGCTTGCAAAAAATTAAAGGGAAATGCAATGATATGGTGGGATCACCTCCAAAAGGAAAAAACTAGAAAGGGAAAAGAAAATATTAAAACATGGAGCAAGATGGAGAAAAAGATCAAGGAAAAATTCTTACCCATGGATTATTCACAAACCCTCTTTCACAGGTTCTAGAATTTGAAGCAGAACTTGTCTTCAGTGCAAGACTATACAAATGAATTCTACAAGCTATCCATGCACATAGAGCATCAAAAAAATAATGAGAAGATGGCTGCTAGATATATGAATGGCCTAAAATTCTCCATCCAGGATGAATTGAGCATGCATCGTGTCAACAGTATGGAGGAAGTCTACTAGCTAGCCCTAAAGGCTGAAGAAAAGTAGAACATGCAATATATCCAGAGGAATAGAGGTGGTTGAAGGGGTACCTCAACTCCATTTTGGGGAGGTTCTAATAATGGCTGGGGAGATTCTTTTCAAGGGTTTGAAAAAAATATAGACACCAGGCAAGATCCTCCAAATCAAGAAAGAGGAAGGGGATTTTAGAGAGGACGAGGCTATGAAGGTGGAAGAGGCTAGGAAAACTAGAGAAGGCCTTTCACTTGTTTTAGGTGTGGAGAAGGGCATAGAGCCTTTGAATGATGAAATTATAACGTGCTAGAAAGAAATCAAGGAGGACAATCTAGAATGAACTTGGTTCAGCCAGAATTCATAGAAGCAAGAATAGAACAAGAAGTTCTACCAGACGTGGGAGAAACTCTCATGATGAGGAGATCATTGATCATTCCAGAGAAGGAAGAAGTCCCTGTAAAGAACTTTGATGATTTGTGGCTTTGAACCAACATCTTCAAAACTAGATGCACTTCTGGCGGAAAGGTATGCCAAGTTATTATTGATGGGGGTAGTTGTGAGAATATGGTAGCTAAGGAAATGATAGAGAAATTAAATCTACAATGTGAGAAGCATCCCTATCCTTACCGTATTGCATGGTTTAAGAAAGGAAATGAGGTTACTATTGATAAAAGATGTCTGGTTAGGTTTATTATAGGAAAAATCTATAAGCATGAGATATGGTGTGATGTTATTCCTATGGATGCTTGTCATATTTTGTTGGGAAGGCCATGGTAGTATGGTAGGAAGATCATGCATGATGGAGAGAAAAATGCATATACCTTCTGGAAAGATGGCTCTAAAGTGACTCTCTTACCACTTAAGGATGAAAGGAAGAATGAGACCATGTTGTCTGCAAAGGATGTTGTCAAAGAAATGAAGGTGACAGGTTGTTACTATGCTTTGGTTGTAAAAAGAGGAGAAGAACCAATAGACATAATACCACATGATGCAGTAAAGATACTAGAAGAATTTTCTGATGTTATTCCAAATGAGCTACCTGACGGTCTCCCACCAAAAAGGGATATACAACACCACATTGATTTGATTCCTAGAGAAACTCTTCCTAATCAAGCGGCTTATCGAATGAACCCAACACAACATGCAGATCTCAATAAACAAGTAATAGAACTAGTTGAGAAAGGCCTGGTTAGAGAAAGCATGAGCCCATGTGTTGTTCTTGCATTGTTGACTCCAAAAAAGGATGTAACATAGAGGATGTGTACTGATAGTCAAGCAATTAATAAGATTACTATCAAGTATCAATTTCCTATTCCTCATATAGATGACATGATGGATGAATTAGTAGGGGCCAAATACTTCAGCAAGATTGATCTACAAAGTGGATACCACTAGATTTGAATTCATAAAGGAGATGAGTGGAAGAAAGCTTTTAAGACTAGGGATGGCTTGTATGAATGGATGGTTATGCCATTTGGGCTTTCTAATGCACCAAGTACATTCATGAGATTGATGAATACTGTCTTACGACCCTACATTGGTAAATTTGTTGTTTATTTTGATGACATCCTAATTTATAGAAAAAATAGAGGAGATCACATGCAACACTTGAGGCTCATCTTGAGTGTACTAAGGAAAGAGAAGCTCTGTGCAAATTTAAAGAAGTGTAGATTCATGCAAAATAGTTTGACTTTTCTGGGCTTCATCATTTCTGAAGATGGTGTTCAGATGGACCTAGAAAAGGTCAAGGCAATCCTAGACTGGCCTAGTCCATCTAGTATAACAGGGTTAAGGAGTTTTCATGGCTTGGAAACCTTCTATAGAAAGTTTATTCAAAATTTTAGTAGTATTGTAGCACCCATAATAGATTGTACAAAAGGAAGGGAATTCACATGGACAATAGTTGCTAAACAAAGTTTCAAATTCTTGAAGAAAAAGGTAACTGAAGCTCCTATATTGGCACTTCCAAATTTTGATAAAGTATTTGAAGTAGAGTGTGATGCTTCCCATATTGGAATAGGTGATGTTCTTAGCCAGGTAGGTAAACCAATAGCTTTTCTCAATGAAAAGTTGAATGATGTGAGGAAGAACTATTCTACCTATGATTTAGAATTTTATGCTATTGTTCAAGCCTTAAGGCATTGGAGGCATTATTTGGTCCCACAAGAATTTGTATTGTTTACAGATCGTTTGGCTTTGAAATATGTGAATACACAAAAGAAATTAAATAGTAGGCATGCTAAATGGGTGTCTTTCTTGCAAGGGTATAATGTTGTTTTGAAGCATAAGTTTGGAAAGCAGAATCAGGTTGCTGATGCCCTAAGTTGGCGTGTTACACTAATCACTACAATGGAAATAGAGGTCATTGGTTTTGATTCTATTAAAGTTTTGTATGAGGCTAATGTTGATTTTTGGAAAATTATAGAGCAGATTAAAGAGCCAACAACTAGTCTTTCAGATCACATGAGAGGAGAATACTTTATGCGGGATGGTTACCTCTTTAGAGGAAAACAACTTTGTATACTAGTTGGTTCCATGAGGGACAATATTATCCAATAATTTGATAGTGGAGGTTTGGCTGGTCACTTTGGGAAGGACAAGACAATAGCCTTGGTTGAAGATAAATACTACTAGCCAAAACTCAAAAGGGACATTACTAAGTATGTGGCAAGGTGCAGAATCTGTCAAGTGGCTAAGGGTCACTCCCAAAACATAGGCTTATATACACCTCTACCTATTGTTGGAAATATTCAGGAATTAACCAAGTTACTGAGAGGGGAGGGGTGAATCAGTAACTCCAAATTTTCTTCTAATTTTAATATGTATTTTACTTTTTAACCTTTGCATACAGAAAGCATGAAACTTGAAAGCATTCACAATAATGACACATAGATTTGCTTACCCAGAAACCTTCCAAAAGAAAGTAAAACTGGGGTGGGGATGAAACCCACAAAGCTTTAATACTGCAGAATAAAGTTGGCCGGTTAAGGCTTACAATTTGATCACTTCTGATGATCTGCCCTGTTAGGAGCAATAAGGATTGCTAAATCCACCCTGTTAAAGGATTTACAAACATACAGTGAAGTATGCACTCGGTAAAGAGATTTATACAAAGACTGTTAAGTCTACCCGGTTAAAGGATTTAGTACTGATTCACCTGTTAGAATGAAACAGTAGATCTCTGCTTTGCAACTGGATTGCTGATTGAGATTCTCTGATGTACTGATCACCTTCTGTGATGAATTTGTCTTTGCTGAACCTTATACTTCTGAAGCCTTCTGCAATTCGCTTATCTCTGCCTTTCTTTTTCTTTCACATATATTCTACTTGATATTTTTCATCTTTTTACAACATTGTTTATATACAGGTTTTAAACAATTAATTACAATTACAATTACACAGTCGGCTTGACAAATAAACATAAGTGCTACTAAGTCAGCCCAAATATGGTTACTCGGTTCCTTCAAACTGACTCGGTGACTTTCTGATACTCGGCGTCCACTGCATTACTCGGCATCGTCATGCACTCGGTAGAAGTGAAGGCACGGTTCATACTGATCACTCGGTAGGTATTGAACTCGGTAAGTACTGGTGACTCGGTAGACAAGATGTTACTCGGTTTACATTGTCCTGATCGGTTTGTACTAACTTGCTCGGTTTGCACTGTCTGCTCGGTTTGCACTGTCTGCTCGGTTTGCACTGTCTGCTCGGTTTGCACTGTCTGCTCGGTTTGCACTATCTGCTCGGTTTGCATCCAGAATGCAAATAAGTGTTGTCACTAGTGGCAATTCTGCTTAATGCCAACAATCTCCCCCTTTGGCATTAGTGACAAAAACACTTATTGGCCAAAATTTATATACACCGAATCATACTGAGTTTTATTTTGATTTTTCAAAATTGTCTTTGTTATAGGGCTTTATACATTGTCTCCCCCTTTCAATGTGCTAACTGTTTCTTATACAAATCTATACAGTATACATATCTCTCCTTCTATACATATCTCCCCCTTTTTGACGATAATGCCAAAGGTGCATATACAAGTATTTACAGAGAGAATCCAAAATTTGATAAGAAATCAGAATGTACCTTCATTATTAGTGCCAGGGTTCTGTCCCAACTTTCTTGCAGGATTTTACATGTTTGTATAGCAATTTGGACTTCTGCAGAGAGTTCAATCATGTGATCTGCTATAGAGAACTGATTGTCATGAATCAATGTTCTGGAATGTTCAATGTGCTTATACATTGTATTCATGATGGGAAGGATCATGTGTTGGATGTCTAACAGTGTGGACCGGATCCTTGAGTCTTCTTTCAATAGATCAGACTGCATATTAGACAGGTGTGAAATTTTCATGTGATGAGCAGAGCTTGAACTTGGTTCAAGTTGCAGCTTCTGTATGCTAATCTTCATATCCTCATCCATTTTATCTTTAACATCCTTTGTGAACTCGGCAAAATTGCATAGTCTGGCCAAAAGAGAGGTAGCATTCGAATAAATAGACTCTATGTTAGACAAAACTGAAGACAATTCTACTTGGTTAATAGCTATGTGCTGAGCAATGTGCTCAAGCACTTTATTGTTGAATCTCTTCTCAGCTCTTTCAACTAACTTTTCTGTCCCGGATGAGTCCTAATTGTATTTCTCAACTGCCTCTGCTAATTGTAACAAAACATGCTGGGAGGAGTCTACTTTAATGCCTAATGCATCAGACAAAATGTCCTTAGCATCCTTGATGATTTGATACTCCTTGTCTCTCTCCTCTTTAAGCTTCTTTTGTTTTGCTTTCCTTTGGAGGATCTCACCTATATTCTGCATCTGGTCTGCTGAGAGATTTGCAAAATCTAATGTAGGAATCTCTATCTCTTCATCTAGGTCTATATCCTCAACTATATTTTTACCCAAAAATTTTATACTCGGTAGAGCCTTAGGCTTTTCTGTACTTAATGCTCTTGTAGTAGTGACAGTAGATAAAGTAGGGCTGGCTATTGACACTGGTATACTTTCTACTGGAGAACTTAAAATATTTACACTTGAAGATTCAAAAGCTGGAAAACTTACTGGTATAGGAGACTGCAGCTCGGTAGAAGAAATGGTAGCTGCCTTTGATGTTGCTAGGGATGATTGGACAAATGTGGAAGTTGTCACAACCATGCTTGAAGGTGTCTCAGGGCTGGATGTAGAGATTTTCACTGGAGATGTAGGAAGGGATGCAATGACTTCTGCTGCTATCCTTACAGTATCATCTACCTCGGTGTCTTCTTCTTGTTCATCGCTGTCATCTTCAATATCCTTTATTATTACAGTTTCAATGCTCGGTTGGTGAAGGTGGTATATGTTCTTCCATGTGGCTTTTGCAGCCTTCACAACCGATTCAATATTGTTGATCAAAATCAAACAAGTATTGAACTTCAATGTCATCTTATTTTCATTTTCTTTTAGTGCCTTCTTTACTTCATCATTGTTCAAGCTCGGCATCAACTGTCTCAGGTTTTGATCAAATATGTCTATCACAGTTTTCCTTGCATTGCTCCATCTCATTCTTATTGGATTCAATAGAACTGCTGGAATCTGTGGGGTAATTTCTTCAGGAGAGTATTTCCACTGTCCCATCTTCTCAATAACAGCATCTTCTATTTCCTTTTGTTCTGCTTCCGATCTGGTTTCATATTTCAAGGATTTTATGTTACTTACTCCAGATCCTGATCCATCTCTAAAGAGTTTGAGCTTTTCTTGAAGGGTTAGAGGAGGCCTTTTGAATACTATGTCTTTATCTGCTTTTTCTGCCTTGTCTGCCTTGCCTTTTGTATTTCTCCTTGTAAACACAGCAGTTGGAGGCACAGATGCCTTAGTGATGAAAACTTTTCCTTTCTTCTTTGCAGGTTCTGGTTCCTCTGTTTTCTCATCCTTTTCTCCTTCTTTTTCATCTATTTCTTCTTTGTCCTCGGTTATCATTTGCATTTTGGCTATCCTCTTCTTTCCTTTGTTTACCGCCTGTGGAAGCTTTATGCTTAGTTCAATTCTCACCTTAGCTTCATCATATGTTCCAAAGTATGGAGCTTTGGGATTGACAGGCTGATTTAGAAGAGCTTCAATGATATTCTTGGTTTCATCAATATTTACCTCATAAGGAAGAGGTTTTACATATACAGTTCTTGGTTTAACTGCTTGAATATACACATTATCACAATCTACCATAAAACAGATGTCATCTTTGTAATCTTCCACCAACTTCTGTAGAATCCAGAATCTGTCATTCATTTTCTCTTTGAAAGACTCAAAATAATTATCCATGATGCTTTCAAAGTTTTCACCCATTTCTGCAATGTATTCATTAATTTCATAAAGTACTGGCACATCTTTTCTCCATACAACTTTTCCTTTAGAAGGGAAGAATTTCTGAACATAGAAGAATAAACAGACTAACAAGGATCCAAACTTACATGGATTGTTTTTAGAAGTTTTGATGCTTTCCATGTTCTTGTTGAACTGTTTCAACAATAAGTCTGCTAGGTCAAATGTCAAGTTGTTTTTGACCACTTTGTATGCTAGGTCAACAGCTTCACAGGAGACACTGTTCTGTCGACTAGAACTGTAAATCTTGTGGGCAATGATATGTGTACCAAACTTCAGTTTGGCGTCGGTAATGCTGCTAACCTTCATGCCTCTACCATCCCACTCGGCTAGGGTTTTCTTCTCTAGTTCTGTCCGACCTAGGGTTTTGGTAGTTTTAGCTTTGTTCAACATGGGAAGGCCGGTGATTTGTTGAATCATTTTCTTTATGATCTCAATAGGTTGCTCAAGCCAAATCTTGCCATCGTGTACTCGGCTGAGAATGTACCTAACCCATTTATCTTGAAAGTTTCAAGGAAGATGTGCAATGTGAACTAAACCCTTATCTTCCAGATGTTTGTGCTCGGGTTTCAAAATACCATCCACACATAGTTCCTCACGCACAATGTCTAGTTCTAGGTTTCCCATTTCTTGAATTGAACAGTTAAAATGATTACGGATATCGTTGATAAGCAGTACCTTAGGAGGAATCTGAGATTGAGCTCCGTTCAGATCTAGGGCTGCTGCAATAGCGGGCATGATCTTAAAATCTGGTGCTTTCCACTCCCCTTGGACTAACATATCAGATCCTTTCTTCGCTGAAGTGTTGGATGATGCCATGGTAGCTCACAGAAAATTTCTTTCGCAAAAGTATTAAATCACCGGGTTGCCCTTGAAGTTTTCTGCTCTCAAAGTGCTAAAGATTCACGGTGAAGAATGAGTTCGATTACTTGCTTTTTGTTTACAATTCTGTCATTAATGCTCATTTGAAATTAGGGTAGGAATTCTGACAGACTGTCACCCACTAAGAATTAATTGCTCGGAAAAGACTTCGCAACTCGGTGAACTCGAGAATTCATAATGCTCCGACCTCTCTCGGTAAAGACAGGTACCGACCTTGCTCGGTGAAGACTATACCGACCTCCCTGTGATCTCATTGCATCTTGCATGCTGATTTAGACTATTCTTTTAATTTCGGTTCTGGAACTGCTTGAGATTGATCTATGAGAGTACAGTTCCAGTGCTTCCTTGGAAATTTAGTTTGAGTCGGTAGAGCCATCCATTCCATTACTTGGACTAGATTGCTCGGTAGCTTTAGGAATCCATTTTTGTCTCACCTGTTTCCTGACCTTAGTTGCTTCATTCTTCTTTCCTTCTTCAATTTCACTAGCATTCATGCAGTTTCTGGCTATGTGACCGAGTTTAGTGCATTTGAAACATCTTATGGTAGTATCTCTTTTCCTTAGATGATGTTTTATGCAATTCATGCCAATGTGTCCATATTCTCCATAGTAATGACATCTACACCAGGTGTTGTAGTCCCATCCAAACATTGCTTTCACAATTTGTTCTGCTGGATTAAATGTCTTGGATCTGCACTCGGATGCCTTGTGACCTTGTTTGTTGCACTTGTGACAATTACCTCTGAATCTAGGTTTTTCCCTGCATTCATTTGCTTTATGACCAGGTTGATTGCAGCTATAACATTTTCCATTGAATTCTACTTTTTCATTGTTCCAACATTTATTTGAAGTATGTCCTATTTTACCACAATGATTACAAGTAGGTTTTTGATTTCTTTGAGTACCTTGCTTAGAGGATTTGCCTTCTTCTTTGTATCCAAGTCCTGCTTTTCCTTTTTGCCTATGAAGATTTCATTCATACAGCTGATTCAAGTCTTCTTGACTTTTCAGCATTCCTTCATTGATTTGTTTTTCAACGTTTAGGTCATCCATCAATCTTAGATTGGTTTCTTTTTCAGATCTTAGTTCTTCTCTTGTGTTTTCTATTTCTGAACTTAGATTTAGAATTTCTTCATTTGTATGAGAGATCTGATCAATTAGATTTTCTAGCTGAAGGGTTTTGTTTTGGACTTCAATGTTTCTTCCATCTAATTCATCTTTCAACTTGTTTCTTTGTTCCAAGATCTCACAGAATCTTGTAGAGTGTAGTTCTTGTTCTCTTTTCAATTTTCTCACTTCTTCCTGCAGAGACCCATTCTTTTCTAGGAGTTCTTTGATAGCATTGTTTGCTTCATCTAAGTTATTTGAGGGAAGAAGATCTTCAATCTTTTCTTCAATGTAATTCTGATCATTCATCTGATTTGCAAGTTCCTTCCTTCTCCTTAGGGATTGGGAAAGATGTTCTTTTGCTTCTTTGAGTTTAGCTATGGCCATTTCCAGATCTAGCTTTTCATTTTCAATCACCTTGTTTAGTTTGAATACCTCCATTGTCCTGGATCTTTGCTCAAGCTAGTTAAGCTTTGTCTTGAGAACCAATGCAGCTCTGATACCAATTGTTGGAAATATTTAGGAATTAACCAAGTTACTGAGAGGGGAGGGGTGAATCAGTAACTCTAAATTTTCTTCTAATTTTAATATGTATTTTACTTTTTAACCTTTGCATACAGAAAGCATGAAACTTGAAAGCATTCACAATAATGACACATAGATTTGCTTACCCAGAAACCTTCCAAAAGAAAGTAAAACTGGGGTGGGGATGAAACCCACAAAGCTTTAATACTGCAGAATAAAGTTGGCCGGTTAAGGCTTACAATTTGATCACTTCTGATGATCTGCCCTGTTAGGAGCAATAAGGATTGCTAAATCCACCTTGTTAAAGGATTTACAAACATACAGTGAAGTATGCACTCGGTAAAGAGATTTATACAAAGACTGTTAAGTCTACCCGGTTAAAGGATTTAGTACTGATTCACCTGTTAGAATGAAACAGTAGATCTCTGCTTTGCAACTGGATTGCTGATTGAGATTCTCTGATGTACTGATCACCTTCTGTGATGAATTTGTCTTTGCTGAACCTTATACTTCTGAAGCCTTCTGCAATTCGCTTATCTCTGCCTTTCTTTTTCTTTCACATATATTCTACTTGATATTTTTCATCTTTTTACAACATTGTTTATATACAGGTTTTAAACAATTAATTACAATTACAATTACACAGTCGGCTTGACAAATAAACATAAGTGCTACTAAGTCGGCCCAAATATGGTTACTCGGTTCCTTCAAACTGACTCGGTGACTTTCTGATACTCGGCGTCCACTGCATTACTCGGCATCATCATGCACTCAGTAGAAGTGAAGGCACGGTTCATACTGATCACTCGGTAGGTATTGAACTCGGTAAGTACTGGTGACTCGGTAGACAAGATGTTACTCGGTTTACATTGTCCTGATCAGTTTGTACTAACTTGCTCGGTTTGCACTGTCTGCTTGGTTTGCATCCAGAATGCAAATAAGTGTTGTCACTAGTGGCAATTCTGCTTAATGCCAACACCTATACCCATCAAGCCATGGATAGATGTGAGTATGGATTTTGTATTGGGGCTTCCCCACACCCAGAGAGGTATAGATTCTATCTTTGTAGTTGTTGATAGATTCTCTAAGATGGCTCATTTTATTGCTTGTAAAAAAATCAATGATGCCACAAGGATAGCGAACCTATTTTTTTCAGAAGTTGTTAGACTCCATGGCATTCCAAAGACTATCACATCTGACAGGGATACTAAATTTTTGAGTCATTTCTGGAGGACCTTATAGAAAAAGATGGGAACATAGTTGCAGTTTAGCAGTGCCTATCATCCCCAAACTAATGGACAAACTGAGGTAGTCAATCAGAGTTTGGGAAATATTTTATGGTGCATTGTTGGTGATAAGCCCAAGCAGTGGGACCTGGCATTGCCTCAAGCAGAGTTCGCTTACAACAGTTATGTTAATAGATCAACTAGAAAATCTCATTTCTAGATTGTATATGGTAAGAATCTTTTGGGTGTTTTGGACCTGGTACAACTCCCTGTGTAAGACTGAATTAGCGATGATGGGGAGGCATTTACTGAACACCTTCAATAGCTTCAACAAGATGTGAGGAGTAAATTGCAGGATAGCAATGAGCGATATAAGGCTACTGTAGATGTCAGTAGAAGGAGACATATATTTAATGCAGGTGCTTTGGTGATGGTGTACTTGAGGCGTGAGAGATTTCCCATTGGCACATATCATAAGCTAAAATACAAAAAGATAGGTCCTTGCCAAATCTTGAAGAAGATCAATGATAATGCCTATAAGGTTTGTTTACCAGATGATCTAGATATTTCTCATGTCTCTAATCTTTCTAATTTATATACATTTCATGGAGAACTACCTGAGCCAGCTAGTACAGATGAGGTGGATTGGTATCACCACCTTCCAAGAAAAAAGAAGTAAAAGATTGCCCACATTCTGGACAAGCAGTCTACAGTCACTCGAAATGGTCATTACAATAGGTACCTGATTCAGTGGGAGGGATTACCAGCAACAGATAGCACTTGGATCTCAGAATGGGAAGTGATGAAATTAGACCCCAAAAAGTTGCAGCAGTTCACAGACAACCACTTGTAGGAGCTGTGTTCCTTTAAAGAAGAGGAGAATGATGCAGGGCCCTCCGTAGGTCATAATCTCATACAGAAACTTCTGGAGGTCATAACTTTTGACTCAAGTGTGGGATTTTGCTGAAATTTTTCAGGTGCATGCCTCAGGTGGTGGCATTTGTTTTTCCAATGGATATCAGATTGATTGGAGTCTGTTTTAGCACATTTTTGGGAGCTGAAAGTTTCATCTCGGGCTCCGAAATCAGCTTTTAGTGTTTTTTCTCTAGTTTTTAGAAAGTTCTATTTTGTAATAAATCTGAGTTTATGTTATCAAATCTCAGATATTAGTTGGCAATTCATTCTAACTTAGTCGAGGGCATGTTTAGGGAAAATCTCAATTTTTTAGGTGTTGTTTTGAAAATTACCAAAAATGGCAAAAAAACACCTGTGGAGAAAAACTACCAAAAAGGGTAATTTTTAGATTTCTTGTTTTTTCTAGTTTTTTGGTTACTTAAGAGTTTGCAATGAATTGTAGAGGTAGTCAGTGATGAATGAACAATATTGAAGGTTTCAAATCTATGTTTTTATCTGGTAATTGAATTTTATTGTTGATAGAGGACTGTGTTACATCACTCATTGGTGATAGTGGAAGCTATAAGGCAGTGTAAGGTTGGTGCATGACATCTTAGTAACTATGTCAAACACATAAATTCACTGCTGGGGTTTTTGATGATTTCAAAATCAGCCATATCAGGAGGAAAGGAAATGGAGAAGCTGACTCTTTGTCAAAATGTGCAGTAAATTTAGAACCCATTGGTTTTCAAAATTTGGAAATGTGTGACCGTTGGAATTTTATAAAAGAATGGACCCCTTTGGAAGATTGAAATGGCTCTATATGAATATTATGAATTTATAGTTTATTTAAACTTTTTAGCTGTATAGGTGGATGACACAGGTGAGTTTTTGGGGAGTTGACGTGGGTGGATGTGATGTTTGCCGGGGTTTTTTTATTGGCGGAGATGGGTTTGTTTTCTTTTGACACAGTGGCTGGGGTGATGTTTCAATGATTATCAATAAAGCAAGTTGTTCCTTTTGTAGATCATCAAATTACACCTTTTAAAAAGGAAGGAAACATTTTAGCAAACAGCTCAACATAAATGGCAATGTCAGTAAATGAGGAGGAAATGCCACATATAATTTTTGTTCATTGGACATTGGATGAGGACACTCAGCTATGACAGGTGGAGGGAATAATGATTAGTAAGATGTTAGGAAAGATTTGGTTTTGGGGTTGTGGATTATGTTAGTTGATTTCAATTATGTTTCCGCATGATGAAATAACGAAGACTTTGATAACTCGCGAAAGATGGTGGCCTTTTATTATTTTTTAACTGTGAAAGTGTGCGAAGGCGTTGGTTTTAAGATGAAGGACTAACTTCATTTGGTGCTTTGTAGTGGAGGCTTAAAGGAAAATTTATATTTTTTGAGTGAAGTGTTTCGTTTCAAGGAAACTTGACTGTAAAGTAATGGAACCCAACTTCATGTTCAAAAAAAAGAAGCAACAAAAGGGTTTATTCGGGTTGGTGGAGAAATTAAGACTGCAAAAAATGCTCAAAATTCCAATAGAAAATGTTATTGAAGCAATGCAGGATACGCTTGGTCCCCTATTCCATAATAATGACAAAAGATGGAAGCTGCAAGTGGATATCATAGCTATGGTTATGGTATGGGGGCTTGAATTAGGGGTGCATGAAAATAGAGTTAAATGGGTGATGGAATCCCTTTTTGACAAGGCCTTATTGGTAGGCATAGAATAGCTTCTGGAATGGGTGAACCCAGGATGGGCTTTCAACTATACTGAGATGTTTGAGGATGAACAGGAAGGTGAGGAGGTGGGAGTTGTCATGCCCTAGCATTTCTGCATCTGTTACCTCGGACTCTGAGATTAGTTTAGATTTTCTGCATGGTTTGTTACTCGTTTTGGAACATGATTCTGTTAGACAATTTGTTATCTGGCATCATTTTTTTGTTTTTCAAACTCTTGGAGAATTCAAAGTTCATAAAGTATGATTCTCAGAATAATGGTCTAAGTATTTTAGTGTTGTGTTATATCAGGATTCTATCATTTGAATCAATTTAGATTCAAGAATCCTGTAGAAAGGAATGTTTTCAGAAAGACAATCTTGTTTTATAGTTCAATATGGTATGGTTTTAGTTACTTATGTGTGTCTTATTTGTATTTGCAGAATTGGATTGGTGACAGAAAACAAGTATTAAGAGAAAACAGATATGTTCTTGGATCAATTTGTATATATTTGTTATAACATTTCATTTGTATAAGTCTGTGTACACTATTATGTAATAATTATATGTGTATATTTATATATAGATTAGTTTTTTAATATGCACATATATTTGATTTTATATACGTACATATGTTTATAATAATGAATGTTATAGTTATATGTATAAATATTGATGACTGTTAATTGATGTTAATTTTCTTTATGTTAGAAAAATTAATAGTAATTAATATTAATATTAAGATAAAAATATTGGCATTAATATTAATAATTATAATGTATATTAGCTAGGATTAGTATTTATATTAATATTAATATTAATATTATTATTATTATTAATGTGTTAGTAAAAGTTCTATTAATTAAATGTTAGTGTACCTAAGCAAAACTATTAACCTAACTAGCTTGGACTTAGCAGAGTTTAGTGGTTTGAAATGGCGGCAATCTTGGCATTTCAATGCGATAGGTATTGGGATGCGAGCTCTACAGAAAATGCCAAGTGTTGAGATTGCTTAGTGAGTGGGGTTTTTGGGATTAGCTCGCAATTATGAGCATTTCATCGTATGTCTAATCTGTCATTTGCTTGGTGATGGATTGCATTTTGTTTTAGTTCACCATTGATGAACTTCAGTTGGGAAATATAATTAAACCCTTGTTGAATGGGTTTCTCTGTGAAATTTTTTGGAAGCTGTTAACCATGAGGGAGATTTTTGAGTTACACCAGTTTGATAAATCCTCATGACATTACATTCCTCATTTCTTCTATAGATTTCGTGGTTGCATTTTCTCAGATTTTGTGGTGAGTGTTGGTCTTGTGAATCTTGTGAAGCATGGTGTTGAGAAGGTCGGAGACTCTGTCTGCAAGTTTGGGTAGGAAGCTCTTCAGGCAGTCTATTGTGTTTACCCTCGCATTTTCTCAGGCAGGGGCAATTTCTCACTCATCTCTCTCTATTTACTTTGAATGATTTGCATGATAGAATAAGACTGTGAATGCACTTGTTATGTTAAAAGGAGCTGTGATTGAAAAATTTTATTGTAAATTTGCTTTAGATGTTTGTAATCTCTGTATCGAAGTTTTTCATTTACCGAGGAAAATGGGAACTTGTGTTTTCGAAGTATTTAGAGAGCTCAGTTATGGGTTTTCTGTGACAAAAGGGTTTGTTTCAGTATTGAGAGATCTAGTTCTTCTGTGATTTTCTCGAACTCATTCAGTTGTATTTTGGGCATGCTTTAATTTTATTGGGGGTTTGTATTATTAGACCTTTGTATTGTCTGTAGTTTACCTTTATATAGATTAAGCAGAGTTATTAGGTTTAACAAAAACCCATATGCTTTTTTCGAAAGAAATAAGGATGGGGGTTTTGTTAGTATCTTGATCGTCGCCAATAGCTTTGAGATGTAAAGATGTATTCGGGTTTGTGACAGATTAATGATAGGATTTTTCTTTAATCTTTAGTATGAATCATTACTGTTGCAGATTAGTCATTTTTCTGAAGAAATTCATAGCATATGATTGCGGTAGGGACAGAGAACACTTTGGTGAAATATGGTTAAGTTTTTGGGTGTTTATTTTATGTCAGTGATTATGTGTTCTTCAGATAATGTTGTGTTCATGTGTTCAAATCTGTGGTCGACGTTTTAGGGTATCATTGTCTATATGTCATGTATGGTTCGTTTATGGTTTGCAATTTGATTAGTTTTTCCTGTAAAAGGATATATTGGAAATAATTACTGACAATGATGGTTTTGTAATTAACAGTTACGCTGTGGTTATTGATTTTACTTTATAAAGGCTTCAGTTCGAGTCTTTGTGAGGTCTATAATGTAGTTTGTCAGGGGAATAAGTTATATATTCTTATTATTATGTAATGATTTATTAGATTGTGTGTTATTTAAGATCTTCAAAAAGTTGACTTTATGTCGATATCGACAGATAGCAATTTATATTTATATTTATATATGTAGAGCAGCATAATATAGTTGCCTATGTATATGATTAGAAATATGTGTGTGTCGACAGTATGTAGTAGGTTGATTAAAGATTTGATGGCAGTATCATTTCAAATAAACATAATAAATTAATACTTTGGTATGAAATTAAGAATAAGATTAATCTAGTTGAATTCGGAATTGTAGACTGAAAATACAATCTTATAATCTGCTACTTTCCTTATCTAAATTTTTGAATTACTAGGATGTATAATTATATGTGTAGTTTGTTTTCTTACATTCTATGTTAATGGTAAAAGTAGATAATTTACTTAGCATTCTGGAATGTTATGTATGAGAGTATATGATTATATGCATGTTGGAATACATGTATGTATATATGGTTGTGATATATACATATATGTACGCTTTCGTGAATATAAGAATATGAACTTATAGATAACAGTACATAGTGTAAAGTAAATTTAATTTTATATTCTGTTAAAGTTCAACAAACTTATTTAATTGTTATTTGTAATGAGTTTTGTGGAAGAATTCTGTAAAATTCAGATGGTGTCTGATTATGAATAGTTTTATTTCAACTCGTTGAAGATAAGGTTTCAATGTGAAAGAAATTATTTATGATGTTTAAATTCAGATGTGTTGATGTTTCTATGATGGAATTAGAATTATGGCTATAATTTAGTCAAAAGATTTGATGCTTAGTTAAGTATGGAATGGTAATATGGAAACATGGTTTTATGTAGATTTCCAAATTGTGGATTCAATTTTACTATTGATGCAATGGAAATAACTGTTTAATTGAAATTGAATTCTGTAGTTCATTTCAATCAATAGCAGCTAGATCATGTGTATTTTTAGATTATGCAAGTGTGATCCTTTAGATTGGGTGGCTATCATAAATTGAGTAACTTGTGGTGATAGACATATTTTGCCAGATGCCCTCCGACACTAGTCTAGATCCTTATGGGAAAGTTTATGACAGTTATTTAATCAAGTGGTAATATTTAAAAATTCATGGGTTGGGTTTCATATAATAAGATAAGAACATTATGGTTTCACCTACGAGTGGCTAAACGTAGATTCTTATGTTGACACCCATGAACTAGTGGATCATTACCTTGGCATATTCTCTGCGAGTTTATTTCTGCATATCTGTTTGTAAGAAATTATGTACTTGCTTTAAATCTGATTGTGAAAAGAAAATTGTACTTTCAGTATTTCTATTATTTGGATTACATGTTTATCATGCTATTAATTAATCTAACATGTAGGTTTACTGGAGGATTCAACAACTTAGATAATGTGACTAAGCCCTGTTTGTGTTTTCGGTTGTGTTTGTTTTTGATTTCAGGTTCGATATAGAATTGGTATATGGACTTGGAAGAATAATCTACTATTAAATCATAGAGGACTGATTGTAGTTTGATTCTTGGTTATAAAATAATTCTAGATCTGATTTGAATCAGTTGTCAATCTGATTGTACTTGAAAATTTTTATTGTATCTAAAATAAGAGTATTTTCATATACTCAGATGTAATTATCAGAAATGTAATTATGCTGTTGTGAGTACACTTCAGTACCTGATTGTAAAGTTAATATGTAAAGGAAGTATGTTATGAAGTAAAAAAAAATTGTTCGGTATTTTATTTGAGTATTTTTGTATGGGTTTTTGTATTTTGTTAAGTTGGTTTTAGTGGGTGTTACATTTGGTATCAGAGCCTAGGTTTAAACACTCAGGGCTCGAGGGTTTAGAAGGGTTTACATTATGCTTCCTATGAGGATTTAAATTAAATCTCTTCTATAGGAATTCAAGTATGCCTCCTGTTACTCGAGGAGCTCGGGGACGAGGAATTCCTGCTGATGCCAATGTAGGTAGAGGCAAAGGAGGACGTAGGGGCCATGATCATGGCCAAGGTAGAGGACAGGCTCACTAAGGAATGGTTGGTGATGAAGTTCCTCTGGTTGAAGAGCAAGGGGAACCTCAAGCTAAAATTCTTCAACGAATTCGTGAACGGTTGGATGGGATTGAAGCTAGGAATAATATTCCTGGTGGGGGAGCAAATGCTCAGAATATATAGATTCCCAATGCCAACCAGGCTATAGCAGAGGATCCTGTTATCAGGACTCAGCTAAAAGACCTATCTAAGCTTAAAGGTCCATACTTTAATGGAACAAAAGCTGGTAATGAAGCAGAAGCTTGGCTTCTAAACATCGAGAGATGTTTTATTCTTCACGACTATCACACTAATGTGAAAGTTCATTGGACTGCAATGCAGTTAAGGTCTTTTGCATCCATATGGTGGGAAATGGAATTAGAACACCTTGGAATCCATATTTCTTAAGTCACTTGGGAATTGTTCTTAGAGAGATTCCGGGAAAGGTTTATGTCTGAGTACTGGCAACAATCCAGGTCTGAGGAATTCTTTAACATTTCACAAGGAAATACCACAGTGGAAATATATGAAAGAAAGTTCTTTCAGTTAAAGAAATATTCCAGTTGGAATGAAGGTGATAAACCTTTGGTGCAACATTTTATCAGGGGTTTAAATCCTAAAATTGGTGAGGAAGTGAGAACTTTCAAACCAAAAACCATTAAGGAAGCTGCTGATCAGGCTAAGCTTGCAGAAATGAAATCTAGTTTTTCAACCAAAAGCATTGTTAATCCACCAATTCCAGGCAGTAGTAAGAGTCAAAAACCTTTCAAGGATAATTCTAAGGCAACACCTAGTGGCTTTGTAAGAAAATCTCAAAAGAGAAAATTTGATAAATTTTCCAAAACAAACAAGAGCTTTAAGGTCCCTGAATTACCTAAGTCCTTTAAGCCTACTCAAAGTGTGCAGCAGAGTTATGCACCACCACCAGAAAACTCCTCACAAGATAAGAGCACCAAAAGAGGAGCAGAATGTTGGCATTGTGGGCAGTTGGGTCATCTACAATGGAATTGTCCTCTTCGAGGTAATGATCAGGGTAGGTCAAAAGCATCAGGTTCTGAGGCTACTGTTGGAGATTCTGGAAGGAACCACCATATTTTTGCTACTGTGGATCATAATCAAGCAGAACATCAGAACACGGTGATTGAGGCCAAAGGTAATTGTCAAGGTATGAAAATTTCCATTTTATTTGACTCAGGTGCCACTGATTCTTTCATTTCTGCCAATTTGGTTAAGCATTGTGATATTCCTATGAGAAAGGCTGAGTTGGCATGGCAAGTTGAGTTAGCTTCTGGGTCTAAGGTAGAAACTAGGCTGATAGCTGTTGATTGTGAAATATAACTTAAGGCATTTACTACTACAGTAAACCTTAGGGTCATTCCTTTAGGAACCTATGATATTATATTAGGAATGGATTGGTTGGATCAGCATCAAGCTGTTATTGACTACAGAGAAAAGGTTATTAGATGCATTGATGATAATGGAGCAAATAGATTCATAACAGGGGTTAAGAGGCCTATCTCTATATATGCCAGACAACTCCAAAGGTGTTTGCGGAAAGGCTACAAACTATTTGCTGTATCTGTTAATGATTTATCTAAACCTGTAGCAATTAATACCAGTACAGACATCCTTTATTGCAGGAATTTTCTGATGTCTTTGTAACAGAAATTATGGGTATTCCACCCAAGAGAGAAATAGACTTTAGAATTGACCTTATCTAGCACTGAACCTATTTCTAAGACTCCTTACCGCATGACAGTACAAGAGTTGGTAGAACTTAAAGTTCAACTTGAAGAACTTCTTGAGAAGGGGCTGATTAGGCCAAGTGTCTCTCCTTGGGGTGCACCTATTTTATTTGTTAAGAAGAAAGATGGATCACTTAGACTATGTATTGATTACAGGCAGTTAAATAAAGTTACCATCAAGAATAGGTATCCATTGCCTAGAATTAATGATTTATTTGATCAAGTGAAGGGTGCTAAAGTATTTTCTAAAATTGATCTTAAATCTGGTTACCATCAGTTAAGAATTCAGGAAGTAGATATCCATAAGACAGCATTTCGTACAAGGTATGGGCATTACGAATTCATTGTAGTACCTTTTGGTTTAACAAATGCGCCATCAGTTTTTATGAGTCTGATGCAGGGAGTTTTTAGAACTTTCCTAGATAAATTTGTAGTTGTCTTTCTAGATGACATAATGGTTTATTCTAACTCCTTGGAGGAGCATGAACAGCATCTGAGACAAGTTTTCAAATGTCTCCAAAGGAATAAGCTATATGCTAATCCTAAAAAATGTGAATTTTTCAAATCAGAAATAAGTTACCTTGGACACATTATAATAGGAGATGGAATAGCTGTTGATCCAGCTAAAATTAGAGCAATTGTAGAGTGGCCTGCACCTGTAAATGTGTCTGAAGTAAGAAGTTTTATGGGTCTAGCCAGTTACTATAGAAGGTTTGTAGCTAATTTCTCAAAAATAGCTCATCCCATCACTTCTCTTCAAAGAAAAGGTAAGAAATTTATCTGGTCGGATAAATGCAAAGAAGCATTTCAGCATTTGAAAGAATGTTTGACTAGTGCACCTATGTTGGCTGTACCTGATCCTTGTAAAGAGTTTGTGGTTTGCACGGATGCCTCTTTAGATGGATTAGGAGTAGTTTTAATGCAGGATGGCAGGGTTATTGCTTTTGAATCTAGAAAACTTAAAGATCATGAGATAAATTATCCTACTCACGATTTGGAACTTGCTATAGTAATGCATGCTTTGACTAAATGGCGGCATTTTCTCCTTGGACAACATTTTGGATTACATACTGATCACAGAAGTCTTCAATATCTGTTCACACAACCCAATCTAAATGCACGGCAACGCAGATGGATGGAGGTTTTGTGTGAATATGATTTTGAAGTAAAATATGTGTAGGGTAAAGAGAATAAGGTGGCTGATGCACTTAGTAGAAGACATCATGAACTTTCTTCATTAACTCTCACAGTTGATTTGAAAGAAAGAATATTAGAAAATTTGAATGCTAATCCTTGGTTTTTAGATGTCAAAGTTGTATTAGATAGTGGCAGTATTTTAGAAGGCAGGTTTGAAGGATACTCAATCAGCACTGATGGATTGCTGATCTTTAGAGGAAGTATCTATATTCCTGAAGTTGGAGAATTGCGTAATCTGGCTATGGCTGAAGCTCATAAGGCTCCCTATTCAGCACATCCTAGTGTTAAGAAGATGAATGCTGATCTTAAACAGCATTATTATTGGCCAGGTATGAAGAGGGACATTGCAGATTTCGTAGCTAGATGTCTAGAATGTCAAAGGGTGAAAGATAAACATCAGCATCCTGCTGGTTTACTTCAGTCTCATAGTGTGCCTCAATGGAAATGGGATACCATTTCCATTGATTTCATCATGGTATTACCATTTTCAGCAAGGCGGCATGATTCAATCATGGTTGTAGTTGAAAGGTTAACCAAAGTTGCACATTTTATTCCTGTGAAATCTTCTTATAATGCTGCATCTGTAGCACGTATTTATATGGAACAAGTAGTAAGACTGCATGGGATCCCAAAGAAGATTATATCAGATAGGGACCCAGTTTTCACATCTTCACTTTGGAGGCCTATGCAGTGTGAACTTGGTACTCAGCTGAATTTTAGCTCAGCATATCATCCTAAGACTGATGGACAAACTGAGCGTGTAAATTAGATTCTGGAAGACATGCTCAGGATGTACATCATGGATAGACAAAACAAATGGGAACAATTCTTGCATTTGGTTGAATTTTCAGATAATAACAGTTATCACAGCTCTATAGGTATGGCTCCTTTCCAAGCTTTATATGGGAGACCTTGTAGAACACCCCTTAGCTGGGATAATCTAGAAGATAGAATTCTCCTAGGTCCTGAAATGCTCCAAGATTTCGAACAGCAAGTGAAACAAATCAGGGAACACCTTTCTACAACACAAGATAGATAGAAAAAGTATGTAGATTTGCATAGGATTGAGCATCAGTTTGTGGTTGGGGACAAAGTATTACTATGGGTGAGACCCCATAAAAGTCCTATTAGATATGGTAAGGGTTCAAAATTGTCTCCACATTTTGTGGGACCATTTGAAATCTTAGAACGTGTTGGTCCAGTTGCCTACAGACTTGCCTTGCCTCCCAGTCTATCTCGAATCCATGATGTCTTTCATGTGTTTGTTTTAAGGAAATACATACCTGATATCACTCATGTTCTTAATTGGAATGCATTACAGGTAGTGGATGGCCAATTGATGTTGGAACCAGTGCAGATCGTCCAGCGAAGAGAACTAAATCTCAGAGGTCGCAAGGTGGAACAGGTAAAGGTATTATGGGATCATAAGGATGATACCTCTGCAACTTGGGAAGATGTAGGGGCAATGAAAGCTTCTCATCCTCATTTGTTTTTGGGCTTCCAGGAGTAAGCCTAAGCTGGTGGGGAAGGGTGTCATGCCCTGATAGTTCTGCATCTGTTACCTCAGACTCTAAGATTAGTTTAGATTTTCTGGATGGTTTGTTACTCGTTTTGGAACATGATTTTGTTAGACAATTTGTTATCTAACATCATTTTGTTGTTTTTCAAACTCTTGGAGAATTTAGAGTTCATAAAGTCTGATTCTCAGAATAATGGTCTAAGTATTTTAGTGTTGTGTTATATCAGGATTCTATCATTTGAATCAATTCAGATTCAAGAATCCTATAGAAAGGAATGTTTTCAAAAAGACAATCTTGTTTTATAGTTCAATATGGTATGGTTTTAGTTACTTATGTGTGTCTTATTTGTATTTGCAGAATTGGATTGGTGACAGAAAACAAGTATTAAGAGAAAACAGATATGTTCTTGGATCAATTTGTATATATTTGTTATAACATTTCATTTGTATAAGTCTGTGTACGCTATTATGTAATAATTATATGTGTATATTTATATATAGATTAGTTTTTTAATATGCACATATAGTTGATTTTATATACGTACATATGTTTATAATAATGAATGTTATAGTTATATGTATAAATATTGATGACTGTTAATTGATGTTAATTTTCTTTATGTTAGAAAAATTAAGAGTAATTAATATTAATATTAAGATAAAAATATTGGCATTAATATTAATAATTATAATGTATATTAGCTAGGATTAGTATTTATATTAATATAAATATAAATATTATTATTATTATTAATGTGTTAGTAAAAGTTCTATTAATTAAATGTTAGTGTACCTAAGCAAAACTATTAACCTAACTAGCTTGGACTTAGCAGAGTTTAGTGGTTTGAAATGGCGGCAATCTTGGCATTTCAATGCGACAAGTATTGGGATGCGAGCTGTACAGAAAATGCCAAGTGTTGAGATTTCTTAGTGAGTGGGGTTTTTGGGATTAGCTCGCAATTATGAGCATTTCATCGTATGTCTAATCTGTCATTTGCTTGGTGATGGATTGCATTTTGTTTCAGTTCACCATTGATGAACTTCAGTTGGGAAATATAATTAAACCCTTGTTGAATGGGTTTCTCTGTGAAATTTTTGGGAAGTTGTTAACCATGAGGGAGATTTTTGAGTTACACCAGTTTGATAAATCCTCACGACATTACATTCCTCATTTCTTCTATAGATTTCATGGTTGCATTTTCTCAAATTTTGTGGTGAGTGTTGGTCTTGTGAATCTTGTGAAGCATGGTGTTGAGAAGGTCAGAGACTCTGTCTGTGAGTTTGGGTAGGAAGCTCTTCAGGCAGTCTATTGTGTTTACCCTTGCATTTCTCAGGTAGGGGCAATTTCTCACTCATCTCTCTCTATTTACTTTGAATGATTTGCATGATAGAATAAGACTGTGAATGCACTTGTTATGTTAAAAGGAACTGTGATTGAAAAATTTTATTGTAAATTTGCTTTAGATGTTTGTAATCTCTGTATCGAAGTTTTTCATTTACAGAGGAAAATGGGTACTTGTGTTTTCAAAGTATTTAGAGAGTTCAGTTATGGGTTTTCTGTGACAAAAGGGTTTGTTTCACTATTGAGAGATCTAGTTCTTTGTTGATTTTCTCAAACTCCTTCAGTTGTATTTTGGGCATGCTTTAATTTTATTGGGGGTTTGTATTATTAGACCTTTGTATTGTCTGTAGTTTGCCTTTATATAGATTAAGCAGAGTTATTAGGTTTAACAAAAACCCATATGCTTTTTTTGAAAGAAATAAGGATGGGGGTTTTGTTAGTATCTTGACCGTCGCCAATAGCTTTGAGATGTAAAGATGTATTCGGGTTTGTGATAGATTAATGATAGGATTTTTCTTTAATCTTTAGTATGAAGCATTACTGTTGTAGATTAGTCATTTTTCTGAAGAAATTCATAGCATATGATTGCGGTAGGGACAGAGAACACTTTGGTGAAATATGGTTAAGTTTTTGGGTGTTTATTTTATGTCAGTGATTATGTGTTCTTCAGATAATGTTGTGTTCATGTGTTCAAATCTGTGGTCGACGTTTTAGGGTATCATTGTCTATATGTCATGTATGGTTTGTTTATGGTTTGCAATTTGATTAGTTTTTCCTGTAAAAGGATATATTGGAAATAATTACTGACAATGATGGTTTTGTAATTAACAGTTACGCTGTGGTTATTGATTTTACTTTATAAAGGCTTCAGTTCGAGTCTTTGTGAGGTCTATAATGTAGTTTGTCAGGGGAATAAGTTATATATTCTTATTATTATGTAATGATTTATTAGATTGTGTGTTATTTAAGATCTTCAAAAAGTTGACTTTATGTCGATATCGACAGATAGCAATTTATATTTATATTTATATATGTAGAGTAGCATAATATAGTTGCCTATGTATATGATTAGAAATATGTGTGTGTCGACAATATGTAGTAGGTTGATTAAAGATTTGATGGAAGTATCATTTCAAATAAACATAATAAATTAATACTTTGGTATGAAATTAAGAATAAGATTAATCTAGTTGAATTCGGAATTGTAGACTGAAAATACAATCTTATAATCTGCTACTTTCCTTATCTAAATTTCTGAATTACTAGGATGTATAATTATATGTGTAGTTTGTTTTCTTACATTCTATGTTAATGGTAAAAGTAGATAATTTACTTAGCATTCTGGAATGTTATGTATGAGAGTATATGATTATATGCATGCTGGAATACATGTATGTATATATGGCTGTGATATATACATATATGTACGCCTGTCGTGAATATAAGAATATGAACTTATAGATAACAGTACATAGTGTAAAGTAAATTTAATTTTATATTCCTGTTAAAGTTCAACAAACTTATTTAATTGTTATTTGTAATGAGTTTTGTGGAAGAATTCTGTAAACATTCAGATGGTGTCTGATTATGAATAGTTTTATTTCAACTCGTTGAAGATAAGGTTTCAATGTGAAAGAAATTATTTATGATGTTTAAATTCAGATGTGTTGATGTTTCTATGATGGAATTAGAATTATGGCTATACTTCAGTCAAAAGATTGATGCATAGTTAAGTATGGAAGGTAATATGGAAACATGGTTTTATGTAGATTTCCAAATTGTGGATTCAATTTTACTATTGATGCAATGGAAATAACTGTTTAATTGAAATTGAATTTGTAGTTCATTTCAATCAATAGCAGCTAGATCATGTGTATTTTTAGATTATGCAAGTGTGATCCTTTAGATTGGGTGGCTGTCATAAATCGAGTAACTTGTGGTGATAGACATATTTGCCAGATGCCCTCGCACTAGTCTAGATCCTTATGGGAAAGTTTATGATAGTTCTTTAATCAAGTGGTAAAATTTAAAAATTCATGGGTTGGGTTTTCAATATAATAAGCTAAGAACATTATGGTTTCACCTACGAGTGGCTGAACGTAGATTCTTATGTTGACACCACATGAACTAGTGGATCATTACCTTGGCATATTCTGTGCGAGTTTATTTCTGCATATCTGTTTAGTAAGAAATTATGTACTTGCTTTAAATCTGATTGTGAACAGAACAATTTTACTTTCAGTATTTCTGTTATTTGGCTTACATGTTTATATGCTGTTAATTAATCTCAACTGTAGGGTTTACTGGCAGGATTCAACAACTTAGATAACTGTCACTAAGCCCTATTTTTATTTTCGGTTGTGTTTGTTTTTGATTTTAGGTTCGATATAGAATTGGTCTAAGGACTTGGAAGATAATTATATCAAATCATAGAGGACTGATTGTAGTTTGATTCTTGGTTATAAATAATTATGGACTTGATTTGAATCAGTTGTCCAATTTGATTGTCCTTGAAAATTTTTAATGTATCTAACATACGATTATTTTCATATACTTAGCTGTAATTATCAGAACTGTAATTATGCTGTTGTGAGTACACTTCAGTACCTGATTGTAAGTAATATATACAAGGAAGTATGTTATGACGTAAAAAAAATTATTCGGTATTTATTTGAGTATTTTTGTATGGGTTTTGTATTTTGTTAGTTGGTTCTAGAGGGTGTTACAGGAGTGGTCCCTTTCTTAATTTGGCACGGCGAGTTAATAACAACGTTTATATGGAGTACTCGGGGAAGAGGTTGGCAAAGGTTGGAAAGGCATCTGGAAGACGATGAGGAAAGTCACTGCGCAGTGGAGCCATTCAAAGGTCCACAGGAAGTAGCGAGCTATTGGGCTTCATTGTGAGGGGGTAGGTAGCTGTTGGTGGACTAGTGTTTTTTTGATCTGGTTGGGATATGGTTTATTTTGATTTTCTTTGGCAGTAATATTGATGGCTGATGACGTTTTGGATATATGGCTACAGGAAATGAATGCCTGGGCCGGATGGAGGAGACGATATTGCAGTGGGTGGTTTTTTGGAGGCGGTTGGTGGGCACTGATAGTGGTTTGATGTTACTGGTGGCTAACCACCTTTGCTGGTTATGCTAGGATCGCGCGAATTTAACAATGGGTGACATCTTTTTCTTTCCTCGATGTTCATATACATTTATGTTAAAAAATTTTAAACGGATGGTCATAACATTAGTTTGAGCCTTGGTAGGGGGTGTTTGTATAGTTTGTTATCTGATGGCTTTT